>JAYJLV010063082.1:0-80476 GCA_036873485.1 Torymus texanus
AGGACTTCAGACTCCGAGGGTTAATTCGCTCGAGAGAAATTCAAGACAAAGGGAGAGAGATAGAAGGGTAGAGAAAGCGAGAGAGAGGGAGAGCAAAGCGCACGGATGCATGTACAGTTCGCACCAAGGCGAACGGCGATTTATGAGATTAGCGTATTGCGCGTCTGCCCGGTTGTACGAAATGGGGGGAGGTAAAGGAAAATTAAGCGTGGGCGCGCGTGTAGAGAATTTTTCGGTGAGTGTATTTGCGCTCGAGAATTTCACGAAGATAAAGTTGGCGAACTGCGCGTTGCGCGTAAGAGATAATGGAAAGAAGCGGTAGGTGGAAGAGAGAAATGAGATGGGAGTAATTTTCACGAGTTCCGGGGAAATTCAATAGGCTGGAGTAGGTTTTGACCTGGTCTCGGAATGAGGGTGGTAGATTAAAGTTTATACTTTAAAGTTATGTGGGGTATTTTTTTGTAAAGGTCAAGTAATAAAAGTAAATGGTTGACACGTGTTTTCTTGTTTGAATAAGAAACCAATTTGGAACTGTTTCAACAGAGTCACGACAAAAAGATAAAGACCTTTATGTCATTCTATTTAAAAAAAATGAATCGTCTTAAGTGTATTTTAATTTAAAGTGTAATATTTCTTTTTAATTTTATATCGTTAAAAGGAGAAGCACGAGTTGAGTTTTTGACATGCTTTTTATATTGGAATGATGATCTCGTCTAATTAAAGAGGAAATACAGTTGAGATGAATGTGAAAAGCGAAAGGAATACATGACATCTCTTTGGAATTTTAGTTTGAATTTAACTCGAGAAGCAGATATTTTTAATAATATTTTAAATAGTTGTTTTGAAGTATTTTGATACGTTTGCTAAAAATAATTGATATAATATTAAACTATAAAAGAATATTTTTCTCAAAAGTTACAGAACAATTTTGTTAAGAGTTCTGAATTTGCAAATTTTTTTGCAGTATTAAATACTTTTATCAATTTTATTTCTATATTACTTTATGTTCTGGCTTCTGATAGCTTTTCGAAAAAATTCAAGATAAAAGTAGGAATTATAAGACATTTTTTCTGTTTTTAATATTTATTGCGTTATTTATAAAATAAATTTTGTTTAAAAAATTTAATATTTTAAAGCTAGCACTTTTTACAGTACAATATAAAAATATAGCGTAATTTCATTGACACAAAGCTTTTATACTGACGTTTTTATATTCAAGGACGAGTGGTAGGCCAAAGCCAAAACCTTTTAGTAAAAAATTTTCAGCCCCTACCTCCTGTGCATGTAAGCCGAACAAGATTCAAACTCCGGAGAAATTTTAATTTGACGTCGGTTGAATTATACCCGTAGTTCATTGGAATTGAAATATTTACTCGAGAGTAGGTTATCGGGAGCTTTTTCCATTAGGAAGCTATTTTCCTCCTCGTCGATGATGAAGAAAAACGAGGATTTGCACATGCATTCATTAACTCAGTTTTCAGAAAATACTCTCAATATTTTCACTGTTTATTTTTTATACATATATCAATATTTTTTATTTAAAAAGATTCTTTTACTTACATTCATCTATCTTGACATAGCATAAATTCAAATAAAAGCTAAAACGTTTGTGTACGTTTATTGTTTCTACAAATATGTGAAACAAACTGGTTCTCAGCAGCGTATTATCAACAAACAATAAATTTTTATGAAATAAAAATGATTAAAGCCAATTTGTTATATACAAAATAATTAGCTTTTACTTTAAATTGTGAAGCAGTTAAAAACGATGTAGGAATCTCGTTTGATGCGACTGACCATTTCAATAAAACCGGTTCTGTGCGAGCCTGTTTAGTGAAGAATACGTATCAGAGAAGTTACGCTGAACTCAGTGACTTGAGTTCAGTTGCATGGTAGCATTCATTGGAAGATCGTGAATTGTATTGTGAATTCAGGTATATCAATTTTTTATATAAAAATATAACAATAGTTAAGCATATTGATGATATTCTTTTATTCCTGTAATCATATATTTTTCGACTTATACAATACTTATAATATTTATAATTTTAGGAAATGTAAGAGAAACATTGTTATGTAATCACTAACGGCCAACAAATTAATCACACATTTCATCAAGAATCTCTACGCCATTTAAAACAGCAAAAGTTATCAAGATGCCATTAAAAGTAAAACTCATTATTCTAACACTTTCCCTGGTCGTCGGGCTTTCGGGAGCGTTCGAGAAGCAAACTTTCAAGAGTCAATGGTCGCAGCAAGTGATGTTCCCCTTCGACGTCGACATCGTCGAGTCCAGCAACAATCCTGCCACGTTCCTGGTGATCGACTCAAAGCCTGACTTGGCGCTCGTGAACATGACCGTGCAGACTTTTGCTAATGGACGGCGAACTCATGCTTGCGATGTGCCTACGTTGAACCGGTCGACTTGGCTATCCGAGTACCAGCTCAAGTCCCTGGACGACGATTTGGACGTTCTCACGTTCAACTTATACGCGGACGAATTCGTGACCACGATGATAATTGTCGTCGATATGAAAACTTGCCAAACCGACGTTCAGAGGGTACTAACGACTCGTGACGCTACCAGACACGTTGCTTATTACAAGGACAGTGTTGATTTGTTTCTTACCAACATGAATTTGTGTAACAATCATTTGTGCAAGTGGAAGTACAACGTTACCTCGAAAATGTGGTCTGGACCTTCACTTTTTCCCGCGTTTGCTAGCTTCAATCGAGGCCAATTGGTAGGTCCTATTCATGTGGCTAATAGTACGACGTACGTATGTGTCATAGTACGCGACCATCATCAAACTCTGGCATTAGTTGATTCGGCTAATGATAAGCTGTTAAACTGGGTTGATTTTACTATACAGAAAGGTTATGTTATCCCGCATTATTCAGCAGAAAACGAAGCCATAGGTGTTTGTTACAACAGTGCGGAGAAAAAGATAAATTGCACCCAGATGGATTTCCAGCTAAAGAGGAGGTTCAGTGTCGAATTGAAATTCCAATATAAGGTATTGTTTATGCAAATGTACAATTTGAAAGGTGGCGAGATGTTGCTGTTGATGGCTTACTGCCTTAAAGAGGATGAGTCTTTTTGCAAGGAATACGAAATCGATTTGTATTCGATTTACGCCGACGGAAGATATGAAGGGCCCAAGGAAGTAGCGCAAGTTGATTGTCATCCGTATCAATACTTTTTCAAGTTTATTTCCGAAAGTGGCGATATCTGCATAAAATATATATGTTACAGTGATCTACATGATGCGCCACACGTGCGGGTAGATGTTAAAGTTTTTCAGACTTTCGTTAAATGCTTTTAATTTGACATTTTTATAACTTTTTGTTATTGTGTTATTTAAGTGAATCATTAATTTCATTGTTGTATCCGCACTCTATATGTCATAAATAAAATGAAAAAGATAACATTCACCTCTCGAAATTTCTTTCACATTTTTCAAAACTTAAAAATAAAGGCATTCTAGAAAAATGTCAAAATATATTTTATTGATTTATTCTTAAATTCCATGATATTGATATGAATCTAATGAACGAGCACTTACATTTCTAAGCCTTTTCGCATTGCTAAGCGAAATGAGGTCTCGTGTAATTGACGTAAATTTCATTTACCTATTACCCCTGTATCACTTAATTATTATTCGACTGCTGCTGTGCAATGTACGACGTGAAAGAGATCCCATTCATTTTAATGACCTACGGATATAATCAAGAGGACATTTTTGGAATTTTAATTAAAAATTTATCACGTTTGACATACTAACATTTATTTCAAATTATAAGAATTAATATTTTGTGAAAAAGATGAATTATTTAGCTAAATAAATATATAAAAAGTAAAATAATAAAAATAATAAAGAACTATGCAGATAACTCATCAAAATCAGAGTATAAATCTATCGATGTCAACAAACATTTACTTTCCAACACATCTATCACGAGAAGTTAGATATTTCCATTTTGAATATATTTTTTTTAATATTTCATACGTTATTGGAAAATAGTTTTTACATGACATGTATCTAGAAAAAGGTGATACTGAATGGATCGACTACACAGCAACCCATGCGTTTACAAAACCCAAGAGGAATTTTCAACGGTGATTTTTTCTCGTTCCACGACTAAAGCTCAGTTGAAATGTAATAAAGAATTGTAATACAAATAACACGGATACTTTTTATCATTCATAATAAATGTACCATATCTCCGGGATATATATATAATTCTGAAATACTCTTTTGATCTGACAGGTAATATAATCTATTTTTATTCTGATTTTTCCTACAAACATAACCATCCTCGCGCTTTATGTTCCATCTTCAAAGAAGAAACATTCTCTCTTTTATCGCGCACTTAAAAAAGACAAACACCACCTATAAACCTCGTGAAAAATCTCCGGTCTCCTCTTTCGCTCACGCGACGCCTAAATAATCCGCTGCGCCCCATTTGTAACTCATGTAAGCACCTTCCAAAAAGGCTTCGCTCGTAAATCCCTACTACCACACGTGTGCTCTATATACACATGTGTCTGTTGTGTATATGTTGTCCTTTTGTGCACCGACTGACTCCATCATCACAACGGCGATGATCCACAACTCCGCGTGTGTATACGTACACCAAGAGACGAAGTAGTACGAAATTCGTATCGCGCGCACACTCGAAAAAGTGCTGGTGGTGGTGGTGGTGGCCCGGGCGGCGGCGCGTTGAAAGGCGGGTGGCGTGGGGCTTTCAATGGAAATCCAAGAGGGATGAATGGATCGAGGTCAGCGCGGCGGTGGCTATGCACGTGCTGCTGCTACTGCACTGTCCGATGCAGATATACTCGCGCGGTGGGGATAGAAGGGAGTGTATAAGGTCGCTCTCGGGCCGGTTCACTGCCGCAGGCCTCGACCTCTCTCTCTCTCTCTCTTACTCGCGGCTTACACTTTGGCTATCTCTTACGCCCCTTCGGGCTGCTGCTGCTGTGGCTTTTTCCTCGCTCCCGAGCTCTTTCTTGTTGCCGCACCCCCTATGGTTTAGGAGAGCTGTCGGCTCTTATATTTCTACGCTTCTGTGTGTCGGCCGCCGTTACATATTTCTCGAGGAGAGACGCGGGTCGAGGGCTGCGGGTATTTTTTCGCGGGGATTCCGGCCTATAAGAGAGTTTGCACTCGAAATTTCGTGTATGTGGGGGGAGCGAACGCGTACAGCTGCTTTTAGGTGATTCAATTTTGTGATATCGCTGGAAGAAAGAGATTCGGTTTGCCGGAGGGACAGTTTGGTCGCATGTGGGTAGGGTTTTAGAGTTTAGGGTAATGAAATGTTTTACGAGAAGTTTTTTTCTTTCGTATATTTTATTTTACGTTGGTAAACAGAGGTTGCTCTGAGTTTATTGCGTTGTAGCTGATTGATGTATATTTATATGCTGGTTGTTTGGATATGTCGACAAAGGTAATAAGTCCGTTAAATATATATTAATTTAATGTTTTCATTTCATTACACGTGCCAGCGATTACGAATTATAACCTTCATTAATACTCTGAAGTACATCGGGAAGGTCGTTAGAAAATTGATTTTTGTTTCTGCACTCGTTAAATAAAGGGCATTATTTTATTTAATACCACTAATGTATTATTGAAGCAAAATTAAAATCATCTAAAAGGATTCTCAGTTAAAAAAACTTATTTGATAAATGTTGATGTTATCCATTTTTTACACCCTTATTGTGATCATACGTTAGATCTAGATTTCGTTTTCATCTCGTCCGAAATTAACCAATCTCAAAATTCATACACCGAAATTCTATCATAAACAACATTTACGTGGAATGTATACAAGAAACGTGCACTGCATGATAATTTCAATAGACATACCCTTGCAAATTTATCTAACAGATCTACTTTTAATCCACAGCCTTGGCAACGTATAATTCCCAAAAGCCTTTCAGCCGAAAATGCGAAGCGACAGTTAGCTCGCGCGAAGTCGAGTCCTTAGCTTTTTTCTCTTACGCACACTCTCTCACTCTCTTTTTCTAACTCTTCGCGCGAAAAGTCACGACGCAAAAAAAAGAAGGACAAGGGTGAACCATAACCTTGAAAAAAAATACCACGTCGCAAATACACATAAGAATCCACCACTACATGCCGATCGGCTTATTCTCATACACAGACATAGATACACACGCGCGTACAGCCCTTCCCTTATCGGTCCACGAGATTACAGCGCGTGCGATGACGCGTATAATCCCTGAGCATCCGGCTCTGTAATATCTTCGCTGACCAGTCGAGCGGGCGCCGAGTGGAATGGGATGATAATCACCGCTAATTAACGTAGCAATAATTCAATTCGCGTGGAAGATACACGCGCGCCCGTTGGTTGGAATATTATAGAGCGACACACCACATCGTCGGATAGATATTAGAGCGCTCTCTCTCTCGCTCTCGCTCTCCGACTGAAATTGATTAGCTAATACACTCCGCATAAATTGATGAAGTAAACACTGGTCTTCGAGAGAGAGAGAGTGGATATGGAAATCAATGCTGGGAGGACGACTCGTTGGTGGCTGCTGCTGCTGTAGTCGCCGCGCGATACCCGAGTTTATCTATTCCGCACGCTATAAATAGAATTTGATGTGCTTGCGCAGTTGTATTGATTAACAAACAGAGTGTGAAGGAGGAATAAGAGGAAGAGGAGAGGGAATAATTTTGCGGGACGCGACGATGTCGTGATGATTAATTTGAAAATGGAGGTGAAATGGCGTTGTGATTTGTATTTTCCTCGGGAAAAAGTTATGAGCGCGAGGAAAGACCTGCGTAAGAGAATATACAGCGTCAAGAGGGAATATTGGATTGTCTGCAGTTCGATAAGAGAGACTGACGTGTAATAATTTAATTTGATTGCGTCTTTTTTCTTCCCGAAAACGAAAAGGAAACCCGAGAAAGTTATTACGTATCAGAATTCCATTACGTCGCTCGTTATATTGCGCTATACTTGCGACGAAGCTTTTGATTATTTTGCTTGAGTATTTTAAATACACTTGTACATGCATAAAGAAAATATAAATAACCAAATTGAAATATAGGATATTATATGTATCGTAAATACACAGTGTGATAAAATAATGACAGAAGAAATATTTTACAATGCATCCGCTTCTCGATACAAAAGAATCGTGTAAAATCCGCGTTTTCAAATAGATACGATCGTGAAAGCTTTCTCGAAAGCTGCGCGAGAAATACCGATGCACACGGTAAACGGAAATACGATTTTCGAATCGTCTTCACAGACACGCTCGCGCGTATTATATTGGATAAAGAGCCTTTTCAGTAGAAGCATCAGGAAAATTGAAAATCCTTCAATCGTCCATTGTTCTCGGGTCGTCGCGCACGCATCCCTGGGCGACGTCTTCAAACCTGAACTCTTACATACATATATACTCTCTTCTCAAACTGACTAGCCATAAACTCCGCGTTCTCTGTACCCCGTATAATAAGCATTAAAAAATTCACCGCTTCCTCTCTTTGTCTCTTGTTCTCTCTGAATCTATGAACTTTATGGGCACAGCCGGTGCATATATAAAGCTCAAGACGGCAGCGGTCTATTATTCGCCGTTCATCTTTGCGATACTGTACGCGTACACGTTTTTTCCCATAAAACGCGCTCGCGTAAAACAAGCTCGTGGTGAAGAGAGAAAGCAAGCTTTCCCCATCGGATTTACTTTCTCCTCAAGCTTTACAATGGCAACAGCAGCAGCAACGACGGTATAGTACCTCGATCCGTGTATATATATACGAGAACCCATAAAGACTTTCAATCCGGCGCGTGGAGGATATTCAGCAGCCCCTCTCAAGCAAGCTGAATTCGTTCCGGCTATACGCGGCGGTAACAAAGGGACGAGACTTCTGTCAGCTGTGCTATTTAGCGGAGCGCACGTTGCCGTCGTTCTCTGCTAACTGCTAATGGCTGGTGCGTGGCGCGACATAAAAGTTGATTTCGGAACGAGGGCTGTAAATTTTTCGTTGGATATAGACTTTTACGTGAATTTGTGCTCTATATATGTATTACATGCGTAGTTCATGATTATGATGCTGATGAAGGTTGTATAGAAGGAAACTGGAAGGGCTTTTCAGCTTTGGTAGGTGATTGACTGCGTTAATTCGGGATGTAAAATGGTTCGAATGAAAATTGTTTCACTTTGCCGTGGGATTTACCTTCAACTAGATAGATACTATTGATCGAGTAAGATGCTTATGTATTATGTTAAGTAGATTACAATTGACGGCAGTTGTTATAGGGATTAGTTGTGAAATTATGTAAATCAGCAGGATGTCAAGGATATCGATAGATTATACTGTCTGCTTTGAATTACGGAAGCGTATAAATAGCACAGGGAACACTCTGAAAATTGTTATCAACAGTTTCTTGGGAGCCATAGAACGTGCTATTCAGATGCCAATATTTTATCATTAGTATACCTAGCTTTATACTGGAAACGTATATTACACCTAATACTAATTTACACTTAAAATGGATCAGTCAGTTATTGAAAAGTCGAAACGAAATAGGAAACATATATCTCACATTTTAGTCACTTTGCTTTAATCTAATTGAATAAATCATTCACAACCTAAATGGGATTTCAATAACAATCCGCGTATAAAGGATGATTTTCAAAGACAAAATCCCAAATTACAACAGCTATAGCTATACTCAAACGTTTCTCAGAACGCGCGAATGTTTCGTTTGACAATAAAGGACGAAAAGTCGTGAGCAGAAACGTTACGAGTCAATATTCCTCAAAAACCTCGTTTCCAACTTTCTCAAACTAGCTGTATACATACCATCTAGCGCGCTCTAAACGCAACCCAGAAACCACTCGCCCAGTTTCCATTTCTCTCTTACCCGCACATTCGCCATTCACTTCACCGAGACTACAAAACCACACGCGAGTGAGAGAGTCAGCCAGCTCGCGTCGTGGTTTTGCCCATTCGACGATTACGCGCGGGTGCAGCAGCAACGCAAATCACCATCCTACCGTGGCAATTACGCGAGATTAATAGCCTGGATCTGCCGCTGGCGAAAAGCAGCAACGTTAAAACGATATTTCTCACTGATGGCTCGTCGTCTCTCTGCTTGGACGAGTCGCGAGATATACGAGAGATATCTGCGTATTGATTTTTCGAGGGTTGTACAGGGCTGGGGAGTGAGGCTCGGCGAGAGTCTGATGGCTGCGTGAAAGTTTTACGCTTTATCGAGTACGATTATACAAATATATAGCAGAAAAGGTTATACGAGGACAGGGGTTTTCGCGGAGACGCGAGTGTGCGGATTTTAATAAAGGAGAGAGAGACGATGTTTTTGGCGCCATTTTCGTTAAAGTCAGCGCACAGGCTGGTCGGGAAATCGCTTTTTTATTGATTGCTAATATCCAGCAGATGCTTTTTTAACCCCCGATAAAGGGGGTTATTTACATTTTATAGGAATATTTTTGTAGGAGCTTTGTCGTGCTGAATTATTACGGTTCATGTAAGATGCAAGAAAAGTATTCCTGAATTTACAATTGTTAATGTTAAAAAACTTAATAATGGTTTGAAATAAATTTAAATATTGATGATATATGTGAATGAAAAATTGATGTGTTTATTCAGAATTTAGTAAAGCTTATTCTGAAAATATAAAACTAATTATGATTGAAGACTTTCTTCAATTACATCACTGTAGTTTCATCGATTTTCTCATGATCTTCTGTGGATAAAGGAGAACGCCCTGCTCGATAACGAGTTGCGGTATTTTTGCTCTGCCACTGATCGGCCAGATGATTTCCATCGCAGTTTGTCGGCAATGTTCGAGCACGAAGCGAAGCACGATGTATATTACACTTCGTGCTCGAACATCACCGAAAACCTGGATTAAATATTGCCAATTCCCAATTGCTCGTACATCCTTTGCCGCCGCCGTCGTCACCGTCCGAGGGTATTACAACGTTTCGGTGTAATTGGAACGTGAAGTGAAATTCATTGCCAAGTTTACGATGATGTTTATGAAGAAAATCGATAATAATTTTTACGTATATATTTTAAGAAAAGTTTTGAGCTTTTAAATTTTTATGAAAATTATATAACTTTTTATGATCAGATTTATGATTATAACAAGGTTCCAAGTATAGTTCATGAAATCTAGTTTAAATTTCATATTTATTACGGTAATATGTACTCTGCGAACTTTTACCAGTTCATAATTAGTTTTTTCCTCCCCCTCCCCTTCACCTATGTTAATCATATTAAATTCTCAATTAAAATATTAGAAGTTCATATTTCATTTTGTTTTTATATCTGCGTTTTTCTATTACATTTTTATTCAGAAATTTGACTTGAATAATATAACTTTACTTTAAAATTTTTTTACAAGTATAATGAGATAGTTTTTATATCTTAACAAATGATTATTTCAATATTTGCTAAAATTATTGTTAACATTATGCACTTATATTCAGCAATAGCATTCTTATTGTGTGAAACCGATTTTTCTTTAAATATCTTTAACACTTTCTCACTCACTCTCATAAAATTTTTCTCGCTCTCGATGTGCATTAGAAGCAACCATAGCGGAATACTTCGTCAATCAAATATTCCGCGCATAGTTGCAGAAACACGTTATTCATGCAAGACGAAGACTCGCGCGTGCGCGCGCTCGCTATGCGTTCGATAAGCCGATAAGTGCGCGGCGTGAGAAACTATACGCGTATACCTACGAACAAATAATTATTACTGTTCATGAAAGATGCAAGAAAAGTATTCCTGAATTTACAATTGTTAATGTTAAAAAACTTAATAAAGGTTTAAAATAAATTTAAATATTGATGATGTATGTGAATGAAAATTTTGACGTATTTATTCGGAATTTAGCAAAGCTTATTCTGAAAATGTAAAACTGATCATGATGATAACAGTGACAAACGATAAAACTTTCTTCTATTACATCATCGTAATTTCATCGGTTTTCTTATCATCTTCTGTCGAAAAGGAGAATGCCCCGCTCGAAAACGAGTTTCGGTATTTTTGCTCTGCCACTGATCGGCCGGATGATTGTCATCACAGTTTGTCGGCAATGTTCGAGCACGAAGCGAAGCACGATGTATATCACACTTCGTGCTCGAACATCACCAAAAACCTGGATTAGATATTGCCAATTCTCAATTGCTCGTGCGTCCTTCGCCGTCGCCGCCGTAACCGCCGAAGGGTATTATAGCGTTTCGATTTCTTTTCGATGCAATTGGAACGTGAAGTGAAATTCATGTCCAAGCTTACGATGATGTTTATGAAGAAAATATATTTTAAAAGAAGTTTTGAGCTTTTAACTTTTTATGCAAATTATATAACTTTTTATGATCAGATTTATGACTATAACAAGGTTTCAAGTATCTTTCATGAAATCTAGTTTAAATTTCATATTCGTTGCAGTAATATGTGCTCTGCGAACTTTTACCAGTTCATAATTAGTTTTTTCCTCCTCCCGTATCTACGTTATGTAACATCAACTTTTGATCTTACAATAAAAATTTGAGTATATTATTCGACCCATATAGCACCAGGCTGTGTCGAACAGATATATAGGAGTACAGCCTAGATTGAAGAAAAGGCTCTAGGCAGCCTGCGAGCAACCCTCTAAAAGCGCTGACTTAGTAATTATCCTCAACGAATAAAAATAATATACCAGAGAGTGTGAGAATTCTCTGAAGACATACTAAGGAAAGTCTTGCTTGTTGGTATATTTGGAACTCGACTGCAGAACAGCATGACGAAAGCTCTCCTTCCAGCAAGTACTTCATCTTCGCTAAAAGCCTAAAGTATATTAGAGGAAGGTAATTGTGTAAGGAAAGAAGGATACATGGACAGTCAGCAAACATAACCTCAAACCAGGTGTCCATGTACATCAGCTTTGCAACCACCATCATCATCGTTTTTGGGAGATAACTTCGTGGAGCGACGGCAGACAGGTTCCCCAGTAACAGAACAGCAACCACATCGTCCGCGAGATGGTAATTCTTCGTGTATCCGTAAAAACGCGTGCGCACCAGAGCGCCGGTCGATGCGGCGTCAATACACAGCGCGGATATGTGGTACGAGAAGAAGACTCGCGCGTGCGCGCGAACTCGCTATGGCTGCCGTCACATAGACGCGATCAGACGCGAATAAACGCGGATGGCTGCGAATGCACACAGAGAAATGTTTAGGGATTTTGAATGTAGCCAACGTCAAAAATTTGCTACATGTGAATAATGAATAAATAAAACAAACGTTATCTTTATGGCTATGTTTCTAACCTAAATGTAAATAGATAAGACGTAGCCAAACGACCTCATCGTGAAACCAGGTTATTTTTATAATTAATTTTTTCATGATGAGGTCATTTGGCTACATCTTATCTATTTCCATTTAGGTTAGAAACATTACCATAAAGATAACATTTGTTTCATTTATTCACTATTCACATGTAGAAAATTTTTGAAAATCCCTAAACATTTCTCCGTGTGAATTCGAGTCCATCCGCGTTTATTCGCGTCCGATCGCTTCTATGTGGCAGCAGCCTATGCTTTCGATAAGCCGATAAGTGCACGGCGTGTGAGAAACTACATGCGTATACCTACCTGCGAACAAATACTTTTTTTTCTCTCACTCGCGAATTCCGACTAGCTATCTCGCCTGTGTGCGACAGGAAATGTTACAGAGAAACTTTTGTTTCGACGTCTCCGTCTTTGGATGTATAGTAGTGGAATGGAGGGATGGGGCGGAGGAGAGAGGGGCGGGGGGTATTTCATTACTTAGAGAAACGCGGCGCTCACATCGCATGGATATCGATGTCAATAGGTGTTAGAGAGAAATGTACCTGGGATCTTGCGAAATTGCCAACGATCGTAATACGGATTAGTACATTGGGAACACCGAGAGAGTTGAATTTTTCAATAAATGTTATTGCGTTTTTTTTTGTGAAAATAAAATTTTACACGATTTCTTTATATAAGGGATAACAAATTTATATATATAAAAACGTTACGAGCGAAATTAATAATTGATAAAATTAATAATTCTTAATGAATTTCTTGGTGGTATTCCCAACGAGGTTCTCATTTTCATAAGCAGCTTTTCCTAATTATTCAAAAAGCCTGTTCCTCCTATTTTAATTACGTGAAAACATTTAGGCGAGATTAAATTTTAAGGACTTGGTATAAAAGTTCAAGGGTAAAATTTGGATTACTCCCAAACAGTTATACACCTAAAATATTTAATACCAATCAAAATAAAAAAACTTACTATTACAATTCCTCTAATTATTAATAAGAATAAACTCGACCAATTTCTATCTGTACTCGTTTCGTAGAAAGAACAAACAAAAAAGCACCCCTTATTAACCAGTATGTCATCAACGCACTCATGCCCGTTAATATGATTCTTTAAAGTGCTGATCGATAGCTCTACCGCGTGACGTCAACTCATTAACTTTGGCGTGTAACAAAATTAAGCTTGATATAATGGACATTATCTTTATCCACAACAGTGTATAAACGGACGACGTTTTATCTCGCATGATCGGAATCGGAGCCGCCCTCTCTGCGCGAACCGCCAAAACACGCGCGTGTATTGCTTATCGACCGAGAGACCACGTGACGTTCTACCTTGGTGCTTGCACGCGCCACGATCGTTTATCAGAGCGTTAAGAATGAATGGGTAGATCTTTTTAATGCATATGTAATTTATGACGTTTCGCTGTACAATAAATTTACGTCAACGTGGAAATTGTCGAGGAAGTGTATCGACTTTTTTTCATTGCTATAGAGGTTCTTTTGTGAAGGTAACGTCGGTTTTGTTTAAGTGCTTCTTTCAAAGTTGGATAGTCATTCGTTTTAGAATTGCTTTTTACCGTTGATTCGTGTTACTTATTGTTCAATGAGGAATGTATCTTTAATCTAACATTTCTATGAAATATTCTATTCAAATTAATGTTTGTAAAATATTTTAAAATAAAAAGCAATTTCATGATGTAAACACTCTAATCCATTAATTTCTGTGATATAACTATTAGAAATATTTTTTCTACGATGCAGTTTCTTTACCACCAACTTTTGGTAACCTTAGATCCCCAAGTTCCCACTTCAAAAAAGCCCAGACTCGCTTCTCCTCCAACTGCAGGACTTGCAAGACTCGAAAAGGACGAGAGCAGAGCCTTATCGACGTGAATTCCACTGGGCGCCAAAGCAGATCCCTGTTATCGCATCGCAAGATACATCCTCTAGCTGTTATCCTCGCGGAAGGAAAGCCGGAGGGCGGCAGCACCTCCTGTCCGTGCTCCTCCATTCCTCTGTGGGAAATCGATCCGCAGGAAGTATGCGCGCGTCGAGGGATGGCGCCACGCTCTGTACTCTGTACCACAGTGTAGTGTGTGTGTGTATATATATATATATACACGCACATCACATTTTCAACGACGAAAAAAAAAAGTGTGGCCGCGAAATAATCGATTGCAAGCAGCGGCTGCTGCGCCCCAGACGCGCAGGAGGCGGCCGTTAAATAATTTACAAAAGGGAGGGCCATTAGACGGACGCCGTCGTCGCGCCGGGACTTTAAATCGACGTAATTGAATGATGCGGCAAGAGAGGAGTAGGAGACGGCCGGCGAGAAAAACTTTCTCCCTTAGATTTTTTTTTTTTTTTTTTGTTCGTACTTGGATGACGTGCAAAAATATTCCGGTGGGTATTAGAGAGGATAGAGTAGGAGGGGAGTAAAAGGATCTTTTATAGCGAAGACGAGAATGAAAATTTCATTTTGAATTTATGATAATCGGCGCGATGCAGCCCTGAGTACCACCCTAGATTGACGAATCGACGGACCGTAAAAAGGTTCCCGTGACGTCGGCGAGAAGGAAGGAGAGAGAGAGAAAGAGCGCGCGTGCGCGTGAAGCGATATTATAAGTAGATGATGAAGATGTTTAGATAGAGATTGGGGTGAATTATGAGGTGGGAGTCAATGGACTGAGAAAAAAGTTTTAACTTCCATAAGTAAAACTCAGCTTTTTCTTTCTTTTACTATACTAGAGCTTTCAAAATTATTTATGGTCGTTGGTAACGCGAGATATGGCACAGATCAATATTGGAGCCGAAATTTTATTTGGAAATGCTATTTAATTTGATATTGTTGAAGCGACGAATTCATCTTCGTTTTAGGTCAAGAGATGCGAAATTAAATTCTATTGGTACCAGAGGTTTTTCTTGTCAAAAGTGAAGTTTTTCAAGAATCTTGTACTCTCTCGAATCGATATTAAATTCTTTCAGTGTCAACAGAACTTCTCTCGACCCATATACGCAGGGTTTGTTTTACTGTTAACATTTTTATCGGCATGCATATTAGAGCCGTCTATTTTAGTGTATGAAATTGTGAAAGAATTTTTGCATTTTTGAAAACAAAATTTTCTTCAAATTCAAAAATACAGTTGAATCTTTCACTAGTAGTTTATGAGATTTACTGTGCCTCAACAACTAATCATACACAGTTAATTAAAGAAAATAATTTAATTTTAAGAAAAACTTACATAAGCTGTATCAACACTAAGACCAGCGTGAAAGAAAGCTTGTCGTATTTACCTGAAACAGAGAAAAAGAAAAATAAACGTTAAAAAAGTTGTTTATCCCGAAAAAGGGACGATGTTTCATTGGCAACGCCATGAATAAAAAAAAAAAAGAAAGTGGGGTATCTACAACAAGAAGAGTCTTATCTCGAGAGCGCGCGTCAGTTACACTAGCCGAATGATTTTATCGCGAAAACACCTGTGCTTCTTACGAGCGTGGCATCTGTCCAAAGTATTCCACCAGCGCTATGATATCCGCGTTAAAGGGGAGCTGCTGGAAAGCCAGTTAAAGAAAACACTTTTTTTTTTCTTGCGTCTTCAAGTACGCTGCGACAGGAGTGGATGATGACGTAGTTCGTGGTAAAAATACATTCCAACGAAGGAGGAGAAGAAAGCGATTTGTCGGAAAATTCGGTTTATTATTCCGTTCGCAGAGAAGAAAGAAAGATTTTCTCGGCCTTTATTTATCTTTTCGAGAATTATGCGAAAGCTTATTATCGGGGGTAATAAGTGGAAAACGTTAATGTGGATGTATGTGCGTCTTCGAGAATTTATAGGACAAATAAATTTCTAAGGACCTTAAGAGGATAAAATACTACATATTCAGGGCCTTTTTATAATTGGTACAAAACTTATTATTCAGATAAATATATCATTTATAATTATTACAAATATCTTAAATCTAGATCCTATCAATCAAAATAATTCAGCATCAGAAAGCTCACCACCCACGCACCGAAAAAATCACACCTTCAAAACCCTCTTAGCTCTATTATAAATTTATAAATCACATTCTGTCAATGCCACTTGTACCCTTCACTCAGCCTCATCGCTTAAACCAGACCAGAAACACCAGCTCTCACTTTTTCAAACGAACCCCACTACGTGTACCATCTTTTGCACGCGAAATGAAATTTCACACCTTCCGTCTCTTGCATCACTTTAATCGAGTTGAAAACGCGCGAGGTCACGAAGATTAAAGATTTTCTCTCGCGGATAAAAGGCTTAGGAAGAGTGCAGTCGAAATGTGAGCTGCCGAAGGTCAGGTCGTACACGCGTATGTATGTATGTGGAAACGTCGCCGGTTTCAATTAGCAGTACGACGCGACAACGACGACGATGGCACGGTCTTGGAAAAGGGACACGCTGAGGAAATTAGTCGCGCCCATTCGTGTTGCCGAGTCAGCACTGTCAATCGAGAACGATTAAGTTCCAATTTCCGGTGCGATTGGCGTTTTTTGCACACGAATAGTCTGTGCGTGTGAGTAAGTGGTTAGAGGTGTTATGTAATAAGTAGGAGTTGTTTGTACGAGGTTGGAGGAAGTGTGCGATGTGAATGGAATGGAGCATTTTGAGGTGGGAATTTTTTCATGCGGTAGCGTGTTTTTCATACATTAGTGAGAATCGAGATGACCATCAAGGAGAATTTAATATGAGTATATGTATTTTATTTTAGGAAAAACTTTGTATTTGGAGGGAAAATTAGTTTATGATTAGATGCACGTACAAATGCCGTTTATAGTACCTATAAATTAATCTGCATAGATAAAGCATTTGATTAGACCTTTACTTAATGCCATTTCAGGTTTTCTTTTTATTCTAATCTTTTATCATTTTATCATATCTTTGAATGATAGTTACAATTTATAGAAATTTTTATGATACCGTATGACCTAGATGTGAATTTAAAAATTGATTCTTGGTATGTGTACATACTTCATCGAGATACGTATGAGCCAATGAATTTTCACAATATGTAAAATCTACGATTAACTAATATTATGATTCTAAGCACTGTAAACATTTATACCACTCGATAACTAAATATTGTAGAATGTTCACATCACAATTCGACGTATCTCACTGGAAAGCAACGTTGAATTATAACGTGGTTCTAAAATAAGTTCGAGTTATTAATAAGAATCATTATATCCCACAATATCAATTAAAATTGACAACATTAATCTCAGCGCCATTTTCCGCCTGAACGCTAACAATATAAAAAAAAAATCAATCTCCTCCACCCACGTCACCCTTACACACGTATTCGTCCCTTTATGCACTTACTCATCGTCACTTACTCTCTACCTCCACCCCCACGTCACTCCGCGCTATGGCACTTTTTAATCGAATTGCTGGGCCTGCAACATGCGTCAAGACTATATAGCCACCTCTAGCTCCCTTTCACGCGAAATTTTCTCTCTTACAGGTAATTGACGCCCACGCAGGGACGAGGGAAATGCGCGCGAGCGGTTGCGCTGAAACAAAAGCCCTTTCACGCGCATATATATCGAAAACTCAGTCAGAGAGCGAGCAGCGATCCGTGGTTCAGCTGGCAGCAGCAGCAGCAGTGGCAGCAGTAGCTCTTAGCTTTATGCGAAGTACGTAATTAGTGTTTCACGTTAATTTGCCTTTGCAACGTTAAATGCGCCGTATGGAAGAAAGAGTATAGTATAGCTCTTCAGGCGACTCTCGAATTTTTGTAGTTCGGGAGAGCGGAGGTGGCACGTAGCTTTTTTTCCTGTTTGGGGTAAGAGGGAGAGGGCGAAACCTCAATCTCCTTTATTTTTGCCTTGTCGAGGTCTAATTAGTATCAGTTGTGGCATGTAGCGGAGAAGGAGACTGGAATGTAATTTGAATGTCGTCTTGTGACGGGGAAGAGACGAACTGAATACATAAATCGATGAGGTTTTTTAAGCAGATCGTGCAGAGTATATATATTCACATAACAAGATGACGATTTATTCGGTTTTCTAGGTTAAAAGCAAATTGTTTTGATTGCTATACTTAAAAGTTGTCACGTCTTCTTTTGTTAATGTTTTCTTTAATTTTCAGTACAACTGAATCTTCTTCGAATAATTGACTTGTCTTAAATGATATTTCTGTCATAATGGCTTATAATTTCGTCTCAACAAATATTTCAAACAAATAATCTCGCAGTAAATAAAATGTCCTTTTTCTTGACAGTCAGCTGCAAGCGCTCAACAAATCGCCCTAAAACTAACTTATGACCGTTTGCATATTTATATGTCAACATACATACACACAGACATACACACCTCGCGTCGCGAATTCCGTGGCGCTCGGCATTTGCAATTCAAGCGACAAAAGCCGTAAGGATTATCGTAGGACGTCCTCGCGTCGCTTCCTATATATCGTCCGCAAAAGAAAGGTCGAAAAGCTCCAGGAAGAGCAAGGGGAAAGAGACATAGATAGAAAGAGGACGGCCCGCGTGGACGAATCTTTTTAATATGCATGCAAGGTGTGTTTATATCCCGTGCGAGCATTACGGGAGCTGAAGCCGCTAGGGGGGGAGAACCGGAAGCGTGGAATCGTGACGCGATATACATAACGTTCGGCCGTACCGTTACGCTTCGTCGGACGTCCGATGGAAAGTTCGTAAAAAGAAGTTTATGTAACATTGCGGGTGGGGCTGCTGCATTGTGTGTGACGTATCGGGTACACGGTAGTTTCGGAATTTGATAGACTGTTGTAGTATGTTTTTTTCTCTTTTTTTTAAAAATCAGATTTACAAAATGTAAAACAAGGATGATGGGTATGCAGAGAGTATGTGTATAATGATGAATAATGAGAATGATGAGAATAAAATGTTAAAAAATGTATTTTTGTTAACGAAGTCGTTCTCGTGCAATAACAAAGAAAGCGCAGTGATTGCAGAGTGGCCTTTACTTCGCTTATAATTAGGTAGCATGCTCTAATCCGATAATCCAATAAAGAAAGCTGCACTTCCCTTTCTTTCTCAATACTTCGATACTTGTTTTGTTTCGGCAAGTTCACTCAACTGCATTCCTTATAATTTCATTTTGTTCTTTATCTTTAAATAGGATTGCGTCATTGTGTTACGGTAAAAATAGTTTCCATCAGTAATTAAGTCTTTTGACAAAAATATTTTGCAGTGCATGAAAGAGCCAGGATACTGGAAAGCTGTGTAAATGAGAACGAGTCGTAAATTTTTAATTAACTTTAATAACGAAACATGCTTTATCAGTAATAGTAGTATTAAGCTTGTTATTAGAGAAATGCTGTTTGCAGTCATAGTCTACAAATCCAGTTCACTGTGCAACTTCAAAATTAGCTAACTTTAGTTATCAGACGTACTGCAGCCCCGCTCATTTTAACCTTGCATTTCAATCTCACAATAATTTAATCTCCAATACAACTATCTACAGTAAGCTAAAAAAAGTCCAATCAACTCTAAACTAAACAGAAAAGGTGCACAAATCAAAATTTCGACACAACAGAACTTGTATGAAGATAAGAGGGAAGACAAAGAGAGAGAGAGAGAGAGAGAGAGAGAGATAAAAAGAGAAAAGTGTCGGCACGAACCTTGAAACAGATGATTCAGGCTGGTACCCTTGAAACACGTGCAGCCCATAATAAATCCCATCATCGGAGCATCAACGCCGGGCTTCGGTTATACATATATATCACTATACAGCACCAAGAAACTTCTCCACCAACCCTTCCCACTCGCGCAATATCAATCTCTATATCTCGGGCTCAGGAACAACAACAACATCAACAGTATCTTTACACTGTCTTCACGTATCTATATCCTCTGTCCTCTCGCACTCAACCACGGTCCGACGACCGTAAGCCTCGTCGGCAGCGGCGGCGGTGACAGTAGCGGCACACCGACTGGGCCGCTGCTAACGCGATGATGGCATGGGCTAACGGGCCCGCCGTCGACTCGCCCACGCAGTCGCTTCTGTTCATCGTCGCTCGCTCGCTCGCGCGCGCGCGTGGCACGACTTGTTAATAAGCGTGGCACTTAAGTCATAACGCGCGATGCTCCCGGCCTCTGTGTCCTTTTCTTTTGTTTAACGAGCGCGATGATAAATAGAGGTTAGTAACCGGCGCGATGACAACGACGACGACGACGACGACAAAGACGATGAAGCTGGCGTTGCTGGCATTCTTTTGAACTTTTGGGTTGATCGAGGTGTGATGATGGTCAGCTTATCTGTTGTTCAGAAGAGATTCACATTGACGTTGGGCGGAGGAAGAACGAATTTAGTGGTGGTGGTAGTGGTGATGGTAGTGGTAACACTGGTGAGGCGGAGGTGCGCGTTTGGTTGGTTGGCTAATGAGGTGTGTTATATGCCGACGGTATTGCTATAGGTGTACGAATAAGAAGTAGAGGACTACGGTACGACAATTTTATACTAATTATATTAAGAAGTATACTACGTGTACGCTAAACATAAAACTATACGATAAAACAGTAATGCGTTCAAGTAAGTTTGTGGAGTACGTTGATGATGATGTTCGCAGATTTAAATATCTATTGCTTTCGAAATTAATTTCTAGCTAATGTTCTAAAAGCAAGCAGCAAATATCCTATTACGCAGGAAAAGAGACACTTACAACCACAACATTCACCAGTCACCCACTGTATGCAAACAAACCCATATTAAATATCTAATTAACAACGCAGCTTATTTGCTCTGTCACAACGCACGATTACACATTTTAGTCACACACATGCGTCTTATTTGCTCAACCCAAGAAAATCTGTACGTCGAATTATATACACACGTGTGACGCATTAGTTTTAACGAGCATTTCCGAATGTATCTTACGCGTCGTGCTACGGGCCGGACGTGCGAGAGAGCGTGTCGCTCTGTTTCTGAACCTCCTCGCGAATGAGAGAAGAGAGGTAGAGAGAGAAAATACGTACGGTCATGGCCGAAGTGCGGAGTGCATGCGTGAAAATGGGAATTTATATAAGAGAGATGAAGCTAATCTGAGTTGATTTCGGTCCAATGTTTTTAGAGTAAAAATTCTTATGATAATATGTACGGATGATGGTATAGATACGTTTATTTTATAATTTGAATACACTGTTGTCGAATTTTATCTCGGTATTATTTCAAGCGTTCAATTAATCACGGGCGCGGAACCGATGGATCAATAGCATGTATATACTACAACTAAATGCTTAATCAAAACGACACTTGTTTGGCACTTTATCAAGAGTCCGTGTTTAAATTGCATCGAATATAAGATACATGTGTATTCGACTAAAAATATTTTGTTAGCGTTACGTAAAATTATTTAAAATCTGTTTTAAAGTTTATCAAGAATAATTGCATTCCATTTCATTGTTATTCTTTGTTTTATTTGTTGCACGATAATACTTCTTTTTCCTTTTAATATTCACAATAACTTTCTATAAGTGATACATTTATACGTAGAAAGATAAAAGAGATAATTCATAGTTATATCTTTCACGATATTTTTCTCTATGAAGTATTTTCCGAGAAACCCGTAGCTTTTCAATCACAATTACCCTCGGAAGACGCTGCTCAAAAGCCAGCGGATTGCTCGCGCACGCAAGCTCGACATCAACCTTCTGACGCAAATCCGAACGATTTCCTTCACCCCTTTCCTACCCTCATCCTTCCACCCCCTCCTCATCCCACATCCGCAATAATACGAAGCTTCCACGCGCCTCACTTTTCCGTCGCTTCGGCGCGTGTGTTTTTTTTATTGCACCATCCGCGCGTATACACGTGTAATAACTGGCCTAGCAACCGCTTGCTGTAGCTGTTACTACTCTGGGCTTGGCGGGTCGCACGCAATCCGACGAATCGATATTAAATGCAAGAGAGGAGTAGGATCGTACGTGTATATATATATATATATATGTGTGTGTGTACGTGTTTATTGGATGTGGTTCCGCCGACGCTACTGCTGCTTTGACGGTTTATTTAATTAATCGTTCTTCGCTGAATCTAGATACGCGCGCGTGTCGTGTGTATGTAGCGGGGACGCGTCATTAGTTGGAATGGAGACGAAGAGGGAGAGAAAGGGAGACGTATATGCATAGGTGTGCAACGAGCGGAACGTTTTGCCGGGTTTGGCGTACGGAAGCTGAGGATGAGAAGATTAAACGCGAATTGCGGTGAGGCCAAAGTGTTTCTTAATGAGTAAAAAAAGCACGTGGTCAAAAGTAAATAGTTGTTTAACCGGGAATGTTTTGTGTAAATGTTTAATTTTCAAGTTATAAATTTAAAATAGACGTTGTAAAAATGCTTACTGTAGATAGCAATGTCTATTTAGAAATAATCAACAAAGAGAGGAGATTTTTTTTTCTAGTCATCCGTCATTCTTAACAGTAGCAGTTACTATGATTGACGTAAATATGTGAATAGCGCAGTCTATCTCTGACCTGTGACATGCGAGCAATATCATCAAAGAGAGACCACAATGGTATTCGAACGAAAAAATAATTTGCAATCTCACAGATAAATATGGTACAAAAATTAAAACGTTATTTTTTTCAAACTCGTATACATCTACATGTCGAAAATATATCTTTTAAAAACTAATTATCCCGAAGCTTTTGAAGTACCCACGCACCACTCAACTCTTTCTCTCTTAAAACGCATCTGCAGTAGCATTCACCAACGAAATAACGAAACCCGATTCGCCCGACTCCCTTTTCAATTTTTCGCGTTTCAATTAAACCGAAACAACTCGAATTTCCCGCCCCCAAAACATCATTCTCCAACGACCGACACGTCATCACCGCTACACATGTTATTCTATACCACACACATGCACACACACACGTAGATCGCAGCTAACACGATCGCGTGAATTTTCATAAACTTTGTCAGACGCCCAACGACCCGCTGACCCGTGGTGAACCGCATCAGTGAATTTCCCCTCTCCTCCTCTTCCCACTTGGATCATCCAGGAATCGGTCTCGAACGGCTCGACGTGCAATCCGTTTTTGCTCGCGCTTAACAGAAAGTCATGACCCGACCGTTACGATCGATTTCATCGAGCGTAAATAAGACATTTAGAGAAGCGGGGAGAGTAACCGCGTGCCTGTAGTTTTTACACACATATAGAGGTGTATATATGTGTATATATAGCGGATATGTAGAGGCTCTTAATAGAAACGTGTTTTTGTGCTTTCAGGTTGGGGGCGAATTACCGGCGCTCAATAATGCACGAGGTTAGAGTTGGTTATAAGGTGCGTAGAGCAGTACCGGTGCTTGCCTTACGGTGCGATTAATGTTGTACAACGAGTGAGCAAGAATTTTTATAAAAAAGAAGGTTGGATTGATCAATTTTATTTTGTACACGTTCAAATATCAACACAAATGAGATAAATTCAGTGGTTAATAAAGTACGGCTAGCGTATTTGGTCAAATGGATTTGGATTATAAGCGAATCATAAATTTATATTCTGATTAAACTATAAATACCAATAAATGCGAATATCATAGAGGCATACTCAATAATGTATACCGTAATGATGTTTGATGCTGGTTTATAATATGCCCGACTAAACACGACCTTTACTACTGCGCATTACGCTTTTTCCTGGAAATTTCTGTGTTCATCACTTTGATTTCACACAGTTTACAAATGATTATATATATATATATATATATATATATATATATATAGCCTCGAATAATATCTAAAATACGCGAGCAACGCCATAGGATAAATATTCATAGCAACTCGTAACTTTCAGTGAAATTAGCATCACGGGAAGAGAGCGATGCTTTTCTCCTGTTTTGTTGTTACCTCGTATTATCATTATCTCCGCTGTTTGAATAGAGAATTGTGAGTGAAGTGAGGGGGTGGAGAGTTTAGTGACGTGAAAGAGCGAACGAACAACGAAGTATTTCGCAATACCGCGGAAAAGGCAGGCGTTTTAATCGTAGCTCCAATTTACTTAATTTCATTAATAGCCGCACAATTAAAGCCTCTTCCGTAATTTAATATTCAGCGCAGGCAATTGAGCGAAAGTTTAGACCTGCTTTATGTGCATAATCACCGTCTCATGCATTGTAGAAAAATGAATTCCGAGCAATTGAGTTTACCATTCCCGCGTATAATAATTATATCTGACAGAGCGCATATACGCGTTAATCAAGCTAATCTTTTCGTCGCTACTGATCTTATAAAATACGCGTTAAACGGTTTCATAATTCCTTATAAATTATTAGTACCCAATCTTTGCATTAATGAATTTCCTATATGATCTCTCGATAAATACAAACCACGAATGGCGTTTCATTAGTCATTAAGCTTCAACGCTGACCCTCTCCCAAACATTCTCTCATCAAACAAAAACATAGCCATCAAGGAAAATTAACGACTTCCGTAACATCAACACGCGCGTGTCCCAACCCCTTTTACTAACAAAAGTGAAAAACGATCTCCCAAAACTCTCAGCTCCTATCACCAACTATCCCCTGCATATCGTCTCTTCTAGGGCTCGAGGACGAATAATACAACCGTAGTATCACACACAGACACATACACGGTCCGCGTGACGCTCGACTTCCAGAAAAGCGCCGGGGCAGAAAAAAGACGAGTGTCGACCGCTGCGATAACGGAGTAAGAGAAAGAAGGAGAGACAAGGAGCAGTCCTCGAGGAGAGAAACGAGGTAAGGAGGTTTTTTGTTGCCCTCACGCGCGACCTTTTCACGGCGGCCCGGAAGGGTAGTAAATTCGACGCCCGAGTAAGAGAAAGCAAGAGAGGAGCACTTTTTTCGGAGAGCGCGAAGAGAAAGGTTTCACTTTTACGGAATAAAAAGAAAAATCGCTCTGTAATGAGCGCAAATGGGAGAGTATACGCGCGAGGATATTCGCTGCAGCAGTGGCAGTTTTAGGTCAACAAGGGTAGGAGAGGGAGAAAGAGAGACAGGCGCGCGCGGCGGAGATTTTTCACGATAGTTTTCGCGCTGCGAATGTTTGCTTTAATTTCGAAAGTTTGGAAAGTTTCCTCGCCGAGAGGAGTATTTAACGTACGGAAATGAAAGCTCGTATACTGACGAAAATAGCGTCCACCTCCTCTCTCGCGTATATTTTCCGAGTATTTGTCTTGCTTTTACGCTACGTCGCTATTATACGGCTATTGGTTACAGCTGTATATAGTTGCTAGCGAAAATCACGCGTGCATGCGACCCACATCATAACGTTCAATGTAAGAGACGGGGTAGGTGACTTCGCGCTACGGTTTAATTAATCGCGCGCTCTTTGCTATCTATGCAAATATATGACCTGACACGCATATAATGACACGTCATTAGTTACGACTGTGCCCTAATGAGCCGTATGTTTTATAGCGCACATTTTGATATTAAAAGCCAGCGCGACGTTACCGACTGTCGTCGTCGTGTATTTTGCCATGTGAAACTTTCTTTTCAGGAGGGACATATTCGGGTGTTGTATAGATTGAATGTGTATTGCCTGTTTAAGAAAAGAAAAACATGGAAGAACGTTTTAAAAGAGAAAAGTAAAATGTCGTAAAAGTGGGTGACAGTATGTATCGTGGTATCGAAAACTGCATGCGGAAATGCTTTCGAGAATTCTCATATTGCCGGGGAGGAACTTCGTATTGCTCACTTTACATGTCGCAAGGCGTTATAAATTTTTATTGGAAATCCATAAAGAAACCGCTTTTGCGAGGTTCGTTTATCTCGTAAACTTTCAACAACTGTGGACTTAGTTGACGGAGAAATAGCTTGACAATGAAATCGTGTATCAAAGCTTTGTAAGCGTGTATATTGAGTAATTAAGCTTCAAAGTAATTCGGTATTTATGGAAACAACCGTAATATGGGTAATCGAACTACAACAAAAGGAATTATAGATGGGCTAGTAAATAGGTTATCATGTGCAGTTCACAGTAAATGTACTCGATAAATTAGCTGATTAGGCTATTACAGTATGCGGTAAGTTGATTAGCTAACTAGTCAGTAATGCGAACTATGCGTATACTTTTATCGACCTTCTTTTCCACCTGTTGTTCTTCTAGCGCAGTAATTTCTTTTATTTTTAAATTAAATAACGTTCTACTATTAAATTAATTAAATTTTCTCACTTCGACAACCCTGAAAAGCGCTTAAATCCTAATAACTTTAATGCTCTCAAATACTTTAAGTACAGAAAGCTGTTAACCTGTTTTTACGATAATCGCAAATATTTCCTCTTTCTCTTTCTCGACTCTCTCTCTCACTCTCTTCCCCCATCATGCTTATCCGCCCTGTCTATCGCTTGACCAGGTTACCAATATACCCCCTATGTTTACCTCGCGAACTCAATGACCGATAAATCCGCGCAAAGACCGTCAAGGAAATCACTGCCGCCTCGACTAGAACCCTGCCGACGCGCCGTCACATCAGCCGCATGTAAACAGCGATAAATCGCGTAATATGATCGACCACACAATTTCTTTTTTCCGCTAACCTCAAAGGATATAAAGGATCGACCATTCGCGCTTATATATATATATATATATATATATATATACACAGCGCAACTCATTGCTTTGCACGCCTAGAAGGTGAGAGAGGGAAAAAGCAATTAAAGTCCTTTGTGCTATACGATAAGAAGCCGGGGATATGCGCGCGCGAAGATTTAATTAACCCCGATGCGAGAGCGACACCGATGATGGTGCTCTCACTCTTACTCTCACTCTCCTTCTCTCTCTCCCCCTCTCTCTCTCTCGTCATATCTGCGAGCGAGATTTCCACGCTGTGACGTTAATTGTGAGAATTGCCAGCAGAGCTGCAGGAGAGGTCGGAGAATTTTATTATACGGTGCGAATGATCGAGCAAAGGCAGCGGTTAGAGAGTGAGAGGGGAGAGAGGAAGGAGCTTAGTGGTGCTCCTTTGCCGAGGAGTTTAGAGCGAGAGCACGGGAGGTTAAACGTCGTGAATAATTATACGGGGTCGTACGGTGCTTGCGGAGGTTACGAAGTACTTAGTTGCGACTTGTCAGCGAGCAGACGATGCTGCGGTAGAACACGTATTTTCTTATTGAATAAGGGCTGTTGCGATGTACCGTTAATCAATTAAAGGATATTTATAGTTTTTTGCAATTTTTTTAAAGCTCTAAGGGAAGTTCAAAATTATCTTTTCCATTAACCTCGAACGACCGCAAGAAGAAACCGTTAAAACACACACAGACACAGGCGTAAAACTAAAACAATTCCCATCGCGTAAAAATTAGTCGTCGGTAGGCGACACACCGTCGTCCCATAAAAATCATAGCCACACCCGCGCGCGCGCGTACAGTAGTAACAAACTTGTTTACACTCGAGAAAGAAAGAGACCGCCTGCCGCGGCGTGCTCAGCATTCGCAATAAAAAAGTTTCACCGACGTAAAAATGCAATCGCAGCTACTAGCTAGCTACGTACTACTACTACTACTACCGCAACGATGATCCCTTCTCGAACGACGCGTCGAGCAAAGGTCGTCGCGTGAGTGTAAGTTTGCGAACTCTCTCTCTCTCTCCGTAACGCTGTGCTGTTGGAAACTTTCAGGACGAAAGAGAGAAAGGCTAACCGAATTATACCGGCGGACGGTGAACGCGAGAGGTCGTGGTTTTCGAGTACGGCTGCGGGAAGTGACGACGAGAGGAAGCATAGATGCGGGTGGGTAATGATTGTATGTGTATGCATTGGTATAAAGTGTTGGTTGAATGGATAGTAGTGTTTTTTCGACGGTAAATTTTCAGAGTAACGACGATGTTTAAGGGAGGTTAAAGGTAATTTTATTAGCGAGCGAGTTGGAAAATGTGCGCGAGCGCAAGCGAGAAAGTCGTTAAATTTGTTTGCTTGATGAAAATTGAGTTGCGGAGTAAAAATGGTATATTAAATTGCGGCAGTGTGGAACATGATTTTCAGTTTTATATGAGAGAGATGACTGAGGTATGTTAATAAAAAGTTTAATTTTTGTTTTATTCTGCGTTCGAGATGATTCAGGATAAATATAGTACACTGTGAAATAGAATCTACAGGGTTGCTTTTCAATTTCGAAGCGCCACGGAGACGCACCGCTATTAAGAGAGAATTTCAAAAGTATACCCCCCTCCCGCAGTCATCAATTTTAAGTACGACCGTAAATCGTAGAGAGAATATTACAAAAACAAATTTTTGAGAAAAGTAATGAAGGATGAAAAAGAGGGTAATAAAAGTCAATTAGATGCGTGTAAGAAAAATACAATTTGATATATATGTTTTTGTGATCCTAATTATAATATTTACTTTGAAACATCAATCAGAGTACAACAACCCTACAGAGGTAATTTAGAAACACATGCAGTTCAAGAACCTCCAAAGTGCTGCAGATAACCTCTATTCTCACTCGCCGATCCTCCCGAAAATAAACACACATCAGAAATTTCTCATCGATTATTACACGCCGTGAGGGGCGGAAGCACACAGCGCAACTTCCTTACCCTACGCCTAACCCATTCAATTGCAAAACTTCTCCCAGTTCCGAATTCTAAATCCACCGGCAGCCCTCGATATACCAAGCTGCTCTTGGGGGGACTGGAAGTTATTCCGCAGGCTGTATACACGCAGCAAGAGAGCGAGGGAGAGAGAGAGAGAGAGAGAGAGAGATGCTCTCGCACAGCCGTAAATCAAACTGCCGTTGGTCAGAGGGTGGTAGTATATTTCACGCGATCGAACGTCCGCCGCATTTGGTATGTGCGCTACCGCCGCAAGCGAGAGAGAGAGAGAGAACTTCGACTTGGCGCGACCTGACAAGTTGGTGGCGGCCGCACGCGCGTACGGAGAATGGCAGGTAATCAATGCGAGAGCTGAAAGCGCATATGTATATATATATATATAGTATATACGTATTTCGATGCGAGTCGTTTTCATGAAAATTCCTCTACCGGTCCGTTTTGATTAGGATATATATATATATATAAAACTGTGCGAGTGTGCGCTGTACTATTTCGGGAAACGAGGGAGTTGATAGCTCATTCGTGCTTATAGTGATATTTGTAAGATCGTGGGCGAGTAAGTGGTGTAAGAATTGAATTTTTTTTTTATCGATAAGGGGCATTTGGTGGGAGTGTTTTTATCTGAGATTGAGTGTACAATATATTTGTTTCAATTTAAGAGGTAATTATGGAGATGTATATGTATATTTCAAAGAAAATGGAACTTGGTTTTTGTTGAATCACTAGTGCATAGATTTTGTCTGATCTTGATATGTACGCATTAAGTAAATTAGTTGACGTAATAGTAGTAGTAGGGTTCACGTGGGAAATCAGGTCAAATATCTTAAGTGCACGTGAAAATAAGATTAGAAATACTTTTAAACTTGATGTTAGTAGATGAAGTGTAGGTTAATTATATTATCGTTGATCTATGCAGATGAATTAGGGATAAATTTATGTGTTGACTTTTTAACACTATTCCGAAAGATTGACAACAGAAGTAATAAAATAGATCCGTCGAAACGACCCACAACCCACTATTCACTACCTGATATAAAAAAATCTCTCGAAAAATAATCTGCACCTACAAAAGTTACGATTCCAGTAGGACCACAGTACCATAAAAGTTTCCTTCTCTTTAAAAAAAAAAAACTCCAAGAACAAACAAAAACAAAAAAAAGAATTTCGACTCGGTAAATACCCAATACGGCGTTCTCGAACTCGAGCTGCTCTCATAACTAAAACAAACAGAGAATAAAAAGCCGCGTTCAATTTTCCAAAAGTATCGATCATTGGACTTTTTCCTCCTCCAGTTCTCTCTCTCTCTCTCTCTCTCTCTCTCTCTCTCTCTCTCTCTCTCTCTCTCTCTCTCTCTCTCTTGCGAGCTCGTTAAAAGTGTAACAATAGTAGTCGAGCAATATCTCGCACGCACGCGCCGCGGCGAGAAAAAAAAAGAGCGCGGCCGCGGTATTCCCGGACGTCACGAAGCGGCCATTCATTTCTATCTCCTCTACGCTCTTTCGCCTAGATCTATATACATATATCCAGCTTTTTTTCTACCTCCCTCCCTCCCTTTCTACCCCTCTCCCATTACCTCGGAAATGCTCGTTTCGCTTTAAGCATGTACCTAGGCGCGCGCGCCCGCACGTGAGAGAGAATGGATGGTACGGGAATGAGAGAGCGAAAAAAGGAACGAATTGCACGACGAGAACGCGTAGTTTTCCGCCGGAGAAAAGAACGATGATGACGCATCGCGCGGGTGTGTGCTATATAACGCGAAAAGGAGAGAGAGAGAGAGAGAGAGAGAGAGAGAGAGAGAGAGAGAGAGAGAGAACTCTTGCACACGAGGCGCGATTAAAAAGAGTCATGCACCGCGGTACCGCGCTAATTAGATCCGGCCTTGGTCCATTATATGACGCGCAGGATTGAATCGGTATATCGGCAGCATACGGCAATTTCCAGAGGCGACAATACCGTTAATATGATTGCGTTACACCTGCGCAAGCGCGAGAGAGCGAATTGCCGGTGTACGCGCATAATACGTTCGTATCATTAGCCTAATCGTGAGAGAGTGAAAGATTATACGTGTGTATATATATATAGATAGATGGATATAGAAGTTCCGTCTTGATGAACGGTTTTTCCCTTGTTCGAGCGATGAAAAGAATTGGAATGGCGATTGCTTTGTGCGGAAAGACTGAGAGGTAGAGGAGCGGCGACGGAAAATTTTTCTTTTGAACGGGATAATTAATTGGAGGAACGACGGTGTACGGATTATGCGCGGTGATGGTTGAGTGAATTCCGCGTACAGCTGATATATTTATATATATTTTTTGCAGTAATTAAAGCATATTTTATTGTATATAAAAATAAAAAGGGTAGAAATTGATTGGATTTAAAGGAATTTTTTAATGAAAAGTTTCAACATCGTCATAAGGCAGAGAGACAGGAAAACGTTAAATGGAACTCTGACCCCTACTACGCTGAATCATGTGTATTCTTTTTCAGTGCTACTGCTGCTGGCGTGTTCTTGTGCGCGCGCGCGCCACGTGCTCTTTAGCTGTTTTCTAAATTAAAACTGCGACTTTAAGACCGCCGTGTCGCGCGGTAAGTTTATGTGCTACAAAAAAAGAGCAATTTTGAAGTATGTTTTAGGGCTCGGAAAAGACAATTAAGAGCTTTTGTGCGCTCTCTTAAAGTAAAAGTTATTTTTGTACAGAGGCTTTTATAATTTGTTACAAGTTAGAGAGGAAGAATTCTTATACAGCTTTTTTCACTATTTTTTAATCGTTCATCAAATAATAACGGTTTTATTAAACATCTAGTTTTTCTAAAATATTTTCCTCTCTTTCGTATATTACATACACGAAAAAATACATTCAATATTTAACAAACCTTCCCTTGCCAAAACGCTCATTTATGTATGCACACTTCATCCAGCGACGGAACACTACTATTTCCGTGTTAAATTTCCTTCTTCCATGGTGCGCGTTGCTACATACCCAGAGTGAAAGGGAGAAAGAGGAAAACAGACGAGTACGGAGAACTGTGTAGCGCTCGAAAAAGTTGGCTGTTTGCTCATACCAGCTGTGGGTGGTAGGAAGGTGGGTAGGTGAGTGTTGTAAGAGTGTTTTCTAGTACCCACCGCGACGCCGGAAGAATTCCTAAAGTCTGCGTTTGCTTAGGGGCGTGTGAGCACGCGGAATCAGAGTGTGTGCTTGAAAGTAACTTCGAGTGGGCGATTCTCCGATCTTGTTTGACAATGAGAAAAAATCGAAGTAAGGGCTAGTTGTTGGCTAAGCAAAAAGGTGATTGATGCATACAAAATAATGCGTCTTTCTTATAGATATCAATACTTTTTTTATCATTTAGAATTGTATATTTTTCTAAATAAGTTCATCAAAAAATGTAATTTATTATTAAAAGGCATTAGTTATGTATATATGTAATTACTTCTTATTTTCACCTGTGTTCCAACGATTCACCGAAACGACTTTATTTCTTCATTCTTAGCGGATAGTTCTGTACCCAGCCGAAACTACGGCAAAAATTACCACGCTATACCCTTCACCTAACTACAAAACGAGACCATCTTTTCTCCTTCCCCTCACTACCTTGTTCCCTTAATTCCACGAGCGTCCGTATCCCATTTATAATTCAGTGAACAAAAAGCCTAGACGCTGCGCCCGCGCGTGCGAAATCGCACCGCAGCACGTTCAGAATTTACGAACTGCAGCTGCAGCCGCAGCAGCAACGAGGCCTCGTTGTCTATAAAGAAAACTGCTCGTACGTCGTCAACTCGATATTGCACGTGGAGTTTTCGAGAAATTCGAGAGGCACGTTGCGAGCTTATTAAGTCAGAGGTGAGGGGGAGAAGTAAAGGTGGAAGAAAGGTATTTTCGTGATAAAGGTGAGGGGGTGTTATTTGACGACGGTTAATTAATTGACGAAGAATACTGGGTTTTTGGACTTTTTTTTGCGCGTGTGATGAGTGTGCGAAAGTGTAGGCGTTTGACTGTTAATTGGAAATTCGTCGTTGGTACTTCATTTGCATTTAAAAGAGTAATTTTATTTTGGGCAATGGAACGAACTTTTGGGGATTCGAATAAAAATAATTTAATGAATGTTTTTTGTATTTAAAATTGTTGAAGTGGATAACGACATTTTATAATACAATAAACTTGGAATATCTTACGAGCACTGCAAAATTACATTGACTTTTTTGATAAATAATAAAATGGATACTATTTATCACGGCTCTGGAGAAACAAATTGATAAAGTCTGCTGGATAAAATCTTTTTAGAGCATAGTCGATCAATGATGTACTTCAACTTTTTGCAGCAAGCTATACTCGTGCTTTATTAATGCTCGTAAACATCAAAGCGAAGCGAAAAAAGCTCTGTCTTTGACAATCTGAATTATTACATTAAGTGCTTTGTATTCACACGAAAAATCAATTTTACCGTGACTGGAGTAACTTCGTGTAACGCGCGATAGATTTATTTCTTCAAATATTGATTTATAGTTCCCTGATATATTGTATCATCGTTTTGAATTAATCAATTCAGCTATAACCTTGTAATGCGTACGCCTTGTAAGGTTATTTTCCGCAAATACATAGAGTTAGAGAAGCACCATTTATTATACGAAATAGAACTTCAACACAACACGGTTATATTAACTCTACCGAAGTCGAAGAAGTCAAGTAGCAACAGTCGCACATTAGTCAGCCGCACGACGAATACACGCACAATAACATGCTTTAAATATCAGCATTAAATTTCCATCTAATTTATCCCTTCATGAATTCTACCGTGAACCATTTACCAATACAGACATCACGCGTAGCTCGCCTTAAACGTTTACTCTCTACGAGAGCTATACGCATTATCATCATCACCCCCGTGTAATCACTCCCTCAACTGTCCTCGCATACCCCTCATCCTCCAAAGCCTAAAGTCCAACGAGCCGTCTAACATCTTACCCTCTCCTCAAACGGCATCTCTCTTTATCTCTCACTCTCCTTCGTACATGACGTTACCTCCACACGGCTGCACTGGAAATTCCGCCACGTGCGCCAGTACTATGTACACCACTGGAGTTTATCGTGTCACGGGGCGTATACTGTGAGAGCTGCGCAGGTGCATTATGCGCTACACGGAAGCGGAAGCGCCATGGTGGCGGCGACGGCAGCCACGACGGAGGAGGAAATGGATTGATCCGCGTGCCGTTGCCGCGCAGAGCCGATCAATCGAATTTGCCTTGTTAAACACACCCACGAGGGAGAGAGAGAGAGAGAGAGAGGCGAGCAAGGGAGAGAGATCGGTAGACTTGATTAACTCCCGGGATAACTGCGGCAACGCGCGTTTTCCGTTATCACGAGGCAGGGAGAGAGAGATGGAAGACGTTATACGGTTACGTGACGGAGTTTCGATGAATTTAAAGTGCCGTTGGGGAGGCCAGTGTAAGAGATTCCATGGTAAATTATATATGAAATCGAGGAATATCACGGGAATTTATGTGGACTGGAATAATATACGTTAATGTTACGTGAGATGTGTATATGTACAGATGTGCCGGCCGGGTTATGAATATTTATCGAAAATTACGCAATTTTATTCATAATTCATGCAGGATTTTTGCGCCCGTTACCGTTGCATTATGCTTACTAATTCGTTTGTTACTTCTATCAAAATGTTTGCTTTTCACATATGTAAACGTAAATATAAGCTTTATTACATAAAGCAAACATTATTCGTTAAAATTGCTCATTTTAGCAGGAAATCAGTGTCTGGGGTTTATTTACTTACAAAATATTTGTCATTTATTTGCCGCGTGAAAGCTGTTCGTATATTATACTTACAGCGCGAAGGTTAGCGACAACAAAAAGGATATTGATTTTGAAATAAAGTTGCTACTCATTCTGCATCGTATAACGTATACACGCGCGGCTCAGCCTTGATCTTGTCAGGAAAAGGTTTGGAAGTTGGCGGCTGCTGTTGTTGTTGTTGTTGCTACCGAGAAGGGATGATTTTAAATTGGATGAGTTGCTTGTACAGTATATGCTGGGGAGATAATTTATTATGTTCCCCATATATAGAATAAAGATATAACGAGAGTTGTTACCGGGCAACAATGATAAATAATGGTCGTCAGATTTTTTTCTCCACACGTTTATTGTATTGTGGAGGAAAAGTATCGAAGCACGCGATGCATGTCACGTTTGATTTTAATGTATATCCCACCAGTAATTGATACTTTATTTTGTCATAATGTTTGTGAAAATAACAAAATATGTCAGTGAATTTATTATTTTTACTAAGGATATTATGATAAGGATATCTTTTCAAACGTAAATTCGCTGAATCCGGAATTTAAAAGGAACTTGAAGATGAAAGTCTGGTAATTACATGCAGAACAAAACAGTTGGAATAAAAGGCTGAAGTTACTTTGCCTACGGATGGGGTTTGCATCTGACTAAGGTTATCTTTTCAAAATGAAATGCATAATACTGAAATAATTACGAAGGCTAAATAGCCAGTAGTATTTTCAGTATGTTCGCCGCGTCGACGTACGTTTATTCACCTAAATTTGTCCATTGCAGCTGACACGTAACGTTCCGTTCCATTCTCCATTTTCATTCCTGACAAATAAAACCGGATTATATTCATATTATTATTGTTAAGCTTGACTGTTACGTCAACGTATGAATGAATTACACGTTTTGAAGTTACTCGCACCAATTGGCTTTAAATTCCGATATTTCCTCCGTGATGTAAACTCTGTATCGGAAATGCTAGAAGGAATCAATTTTCGGGACATATATTGGACAAAACAATTTTTTTCCATTTAAATCCGCAGGTTCTTTTGTAAAGAAAAAAATCTTGGTTTAGACGAAACAATTCAAGGATTAAATTAAATAAATCGCTAAATTGTTTCGTCTAAACGAAAAAAAAAAACTGATAATCAAGATAAATTTCCTCATGACGCAATCCATTCAGCCGAAAAAATATCTACATTCCCTGCATTCCATTCTTTCGCAGTAATTCTTCAAGCTCTATATATACATACATAAAACCTGACGCAACAATTAGAGCGCATTTCCACGGCAACAAACTACAAAGCTCTCTCCCGCGAAGCAGCCAGTAGGTAGCCACACATGTGCGTATATACACACACACGCGTGCGCGCGCGCACGGCCTCCTACGACAGCTAATTTCCCGGCGGCGTTTTGCCACACTACGCGCAAACACACTCGTACGTACATATATATATGAAATCGCTTTTCCTCCGCGTGGCCTGCACACGCGGCCATTGTGCGACTTGATTGAAAGTTCACGCACCATTAACGCGCTCTATGCTGTATGTGTGTACGTGTGTGTGTGTGTGTATGAGCATGTAGGTGTGTATATGTGTGTTGGCAAAAGCCGTTCGTCGATGTATTATAGATTAAGGCGGTGGGAGGGAGCAGAAAGGTGATAGAAGGTTAGAGGCGAATCGAGTGGGTGAGTGGTGGGTGGGAAAGAAGATTAAGTCCGTGGGTGGAACAAATTTCGACAGGTTCCGATGGTGCATCGAGAAATTTTTAGGCGGCTACAATATTGTTCAGCGTTTTATAGACGTAACTATTAACAGCTGCGCACGTTGCAATGTAGGTTATAGTTGATAAGAGTAATTTATTTTTATTCCGGTTCACTTTTATGAAAGAAAAAGGATGATCTGAAAAATCGTGGGCTGGTTATATAAGTAGGACGCAAAATTCATGTTTGTTGAAATTCTAATTTTTTGTTGAAAGTCAATCGTAAAAATAAATTGAATAAAGTACAGTAAAGTTGGAATTTATCTATAGTGCATGTAAGAAAGCGTCAAATATTTGATTAAAGAATTACTAAACACTATATTTCATAACTTTTACGCATCACCGAAAAGCTCTAAATAAACTTTACGACTATAAATAAAAATGTTAACATTAAAATAAACCCAACTACACATAACCATCTTTTCCCCTAAAAAACCAACAAAAAAAAAATCAAAAACACCAGTCGTTAACCTTCCGAAAAAAAAAAAAAAATTTCCCACCCACCGCCACACCCTGTCATCCTCTTGAAAAAACAATTTTCACACTCGCGCGCTTTATTCTAAGCCGACACCGTCCATATACATCTCACTGCAGCAGAATCAGAAACAGCAGCGGCGACTTTCCGCGCGTGGCATCTCTCTCGGCACTCCTCTATTTTCGGTGGCGCGCTTTCACGGTCGAGCGCTATTTTTACGTGCGCGCGCGAAAGCCAAGAGCACGAGCACGAGCGCACGCTTCGGACGTACATTTTTGCGTGCCGACGAAGAAAGGGAGCTTTGTCGTTGAAAAAAGAAAGAGAAAGAGAAAAATCGCGAGACTCTATTGTGGAGAAAAGTCGAGGTATCGCACACGGTGCGTTTCGCCTTTCATTCGGCCGGCGCGTGCTTTTTGTTGACGCGTGGTAGTAGAATGAACGCGAGGGGTGCGGAGAAGGAAGAGGTAAGGAAGGGCTGAGGAAAGTCAGGGAGATGACGTCGAGAAGAAAGAGAGTGAGTGACGGAGAGAGGAAGCGTGGGTGTTTGTGTATGTATATGTGTATTTGGTTGGGAAGAGGAAGCGCGTGGAATGTTTTTTAATGCGCTGCGGCTTCGCTTGGATCGATATAGCTGTTTTGATATAGTTATGTGATTGTTGTTAGACAATGGCAAACATTCGCGTAATAACAAACCGAATTTGATGGGGAAATAATAATGACATAATATTTACTTTTTAACGAGATTTTGTTTTGTTTCACTTGTTTTCTGGATGTTCTAAAATATCGCCAAAATATATAGTTTGATTCGTTTTACGTAATTGATCTTATAAGCATGCCGCAATTTCATATTCTCCAATGGAATAATATACGTATTCATAATTTTACTAATTTTATTCATCATAGTAGACTTCGTTAATTATATAACATTTTTAAAAACTTTAAAATTGCAATGAAAAGATGAAATGAAAATATTCCATTAACGAGGTCCAAATTTATATTATTATTTGCCGTGTAATTTTATTCATATTCTTTCTCGTAAAAAAATGAGAACGTTGCTTGTAAAACACTCACAAGTTTGTTAGCATTTTATAATTTTTTTCATAAAACGTATCGCATCATTATCATAAAGTATAAATTAACTTTTTATATAGAAGATATACTTATAATTACGCTTTTGTAATATTCATCCATTTAAAAAAGAGAATACTAAGCTTTACATCGAGAAATTTATTGTATTATTAAAACAACTTTCTCCTCTTCAGAGCATGCGAAACTTAATTATGAAGTTACGCGCGAACTAATTAGCAGTTTACAGCCCCCAAAGCGTAAAATACATTTTTTTTTTCAATCTCTTATTTGATCTGTAATCCCACTAGGGTTCATAAAATATCCCCATTTCAATAACGCGAAGCTCAGTTTTTGTTACGCGAAAATCCAACTTTAACAAGTCAACAGCCGGTCGATGTAGGTCACGTTCGTTTGCCAGCTCGCGCGCGTTCACGGAATGTACTCTTCGTTCGATGTATGAGCGCACCAGCAGCAGCAGCAGAGTCAGCCTCGATGCGCTAGACTAAAAACGTTGAAAATTGCGATATTATCGCAAAATGCATGAAATATGCGAAGCATTTGAACTCATTCCGCGAACATAAATCTATAGACCGAAAAAAAAATTCAATAGTCAGTTTTCTATATATACGTATTACGGTAAAAAAAAAGTTATTCCATCGTAAACGTATTATTAAATTTTCTATTAAAATATAACAATTATGTATCACGAGATTTGGCACAACGAGAATTATAAAATTTTCATAATTAACTATCAGAAAATAGTGGACGTTTTTAAATACACTTTTTAAACATGTAGAATATCGTTCATGCATCGACGACCCATCCTCCTCTCCGGAAGCGCTTTTCAACGACAATTAATATTTAAAAGCTACTATATCTACGCAACAATCTGCGAACAGAGCAAACATTTTAACCCCCGCGGCACTTCTAACAAGATCAAACTCGATCAAAGACATCTCTCTTCTTCTTTCCGAAAAAAGTTTCTCTCTCTCTCTCTCTCTCTCTATCTCTCTCTCTGTCTCTCCTTCCTCTCTCCACCGCAACCTCAATCGAACAAAGTCTTCCGAGAAAGCTCGGCTGTTCCCCCGGCGATATTCACGTATATATCTCACACTTTTATGCACGCGTAAGAGTTGAAAGAACGAGAAATTCGCATCGGTCGCACGTGTGCATACGCGCGCGATATTCAAGTTACAGTGCGCGTGTTCTGCTTTCATCTTTCTGTCCTCAAAAAAGAAAAAAAAAGAAAAAAAAAGGAATCGAAAGGTTCGGTGCACCTGTTACGTATATATATCCAAGCGTGCTAACGAGCTTATTGCTGGAACGAGGCGGCGTTCTTCTCGAGACGCGCGCGTACGAGTGCTAACGAACCAAGTAAGGGGAGAAGCGCTGTTAGCTTGCTGTATACACGCGTGTGTGTATATAGTATTAATTGCCGATGCGAAGGGATATGTGTGTGTGTAGATTGGGTGAAGGGTGGAAAAATTTAATAGCGACTGGGGCGATGATTAAGCGACGCGTATACGCCGGAGGCTGCGGTTGATGGGAAACGAGAGCTGTTCGTTCGGTTGACGTTTAATTATTCATTTGGAAGACTTTTGGAAATATATATTTATAAATTGTTTGTTATTTAGAGGTTTGTAGAATTTTGGTTGGACGTTTGTGGGCTTGTGATTTGAGAGGATTTTATTGGTGATGAAATAAACATGCGGTATTATCGTACGTTAATCAAATAATTTAAGATTGTTAATTATGGGGTAGGGGAGAGGGGACTTGTATCGTATAATGTTATGATACGAGTATAGTGTCATGAATGAATTTAACTAATGGAGAATTTTTGTGAATTTTATGTAATACTGAAAATTACAATAGAAAATTACGCGTTTTGTGCAAATAATTATGTGTGAAATTAATGTCAACGAAACCGGAAAATGTAATTTAATTATGAATATTTCCAGTAACGACAGCAAACTTTACAATTTCATATATTAACGTTAATTATTAATTTTCTTCGTATCGAACAAGTTGAAATTTTTGGCCCCACATAACTTTGTGCACTTTAGTGCTGAAAATTTTGCAAGTTTATTTTCCAATATTATACGGAAATTAAAATCCATTGTAATTACGTCATTCCGAAATTATTATCGAACTTTATTCTAAAAGTCTGAATAGAACAAAACGGCTATACTGAGAAAATAAAATTCAGATTCAATATAAAATGCACGAATTTTTGCTGCTATTTTCCATTCAAATATTCAAAGAATTCTAAAATAAAAAAGGGCATTTTGTAAAGACGTCTACTTAACTTATTTTATTAAAATAATGCTTTTATCTTTTTTACAAAAAAACACAACATATTTTCATTAATTAAAATTTTGTTGAAAATTTCCATTGATCAAAATACAAGTTCTTTTAAAAATTATTTGTATCATATTCGACGAATCCATCCGACATGCGCGGTATAGTTTTTTCGCTGGTACCAAGTTGAATTTTCATTCTTTTATAATCCCTTTTAACTTTAAAATTCCAAGTATCATAGAACAGCCTTTCAAAGCGAAAAATCTATCAATCGTATTTACAACAAATAACCTATTAACCACATTAAGAGCTTGTATTACGACGTTAAATTGAAAACGATCCCCCTATCTCATTATTTAAATCGACCAACCCTCATTTCCTCTACTGTAAGACTCAAAAACCGTTCCACCCCAGCGCGAAGCTTCAAATAAATACGTCATTGAAGCCCAAGTCGGCGAAGCCAGCTTAATCACGAACAATAACCGTCGCTTCCTCAAAGGCTCAGTATTCGCGACAATCCCAGGCCACCCTCGTCTCTCACTCACTCACTCTCTCTCTCTCTCTCTCTCTCTCTCTCTCTCTCTCTCTCTCTCTCCCTCTCCCTTAGGCCGACTGCACGGCAGCCGTCGAGCCGCCACCGGCGTCGCCCGACTCCTAGCGGCGAGGTCGCGACATTGGCCCCTCCAATTAGAGTAAGTGGGGAAGGGGGAAGAGGAGGCTCGTTTAGGGCGGTTGGCTCTGTGCCTCCGTAGCCGTCGCTCTCGCGGTACTACTGCTGCTCTCAGCCAATCCAACGGGATTACGAGAACCGAACGTGAAATGAGATGGAGACGGAGAAGTTTGGCCAGAGAGAGAGAGAGAGAGAGAGAGAGAGAGAGGGACTGAGATTGATTAAATAGTTGTACAGCGATCGAGACGATGCGGGGGACGAGCTATTGTGTTATTAGGTTGTAATAGTTGAGAGGCAGTTTGGGAGGTTGGGAATGTGATGCTAAGAATTTATTGATTGTCAAGGGTTATGGTTCAATTATTTTGAATTCATGCGTGAATTGGGGTACGTTATTAAATGCATGTTTGGCCTCCTGTATAGTTTATTGTAAGCTCCGAGTTATGTAGAGTATTTATCAGATACAAAGGAAACCGACAAGTTACGAGCTGTTTGCTCAAGAACAAATTGAAGTTGTTTAATTACGAAAATTTGTCGATATTATATAAAAATAAATCTTGCATTGACATTAAATTAAAAGTTAATATTATATACAAGAGTTGATGTACAATTTTTTTTAACGCTATAGTTTTGAATTTTACTTAGAGAAAAGCTTTAAACGCAAACTTCACTTTGTACATCTCTAAACGTCGGAGAAACATATACCTACCCGCGCGCAATATCTTCCGCTACAACACACCGCATCCCTCTACTACTTGGCGCGCACGCCGTCCGACGTTTACACTCGAAACTTAAACTCCCGACAACAGCGTAGCGTCAAAAGAACCCCCCCGTAGAACGCGTCATTACCGCGTCGCGAGCAGCTCGCACAATTGTGTAGAGCAATTTTCGACGAGAGATGTTTAGACGCGCGGCATTGTTGTTTGCAAAATTAGAATCGTCGTCACGCTTGCACGATTCATCCAATCCCTTCTCTCCTGCGCGCGCGCGCAGGCTTTGTTGATGCAAATCGAGTATACGTATATATATATATATATATGTACATGTATATACAGTCGACGTTACGTTTCCAATTACAGTGAGTATACGCAAGCCAAGTTCGCGAATTCGTTAATCTGATTATTCTGCAATGTACGAACGCGGCCACGGTGGCAGCGTGTGCGCTTCACGAATGTGGAAGAGAAAGAGAGAGAGTTGAATTTATCGCGTGTGTTTTAATACGAATCCATAGTTTAAATGTTTTCCAAATTTACACGGGCAGAGGGACTTGTGTATATAATAATGAAGAAAATAATTATATAAAATACGACTATGAAATACGATTAAATGGGATGATGAAAATTTAATAGCGTTGGTAATTTTGTCATAATTTGCGTCGAACAATGGTACTTACAAAGCTTTCAGGTACGCTATTTGCTTTATATAAATTTTGCATATTAATATAGAAAATTTTAAAGTTAAATTGCACGTGTATAATTATTATCTATTTATGAAAATTTATAACAAAGAATACATTCTGTACTAACTTAAATCTAAAATTTATATTATTATATAGAGATGCGTTAAGTAATCCTTTTAATCTCCCGTGCGCCTATAGCTCGGCATCGAATCACAGAGAATCCAATACGAATTACCGAAACTTGCGTCGAAGCCAACGGATACTGCAGCACGCGGTATCGCGAAATGGCCAGACCGAGAGAAAGATCTCGAACACAATTTCGCGTACAGACGACCAAAAAGCGAGCGTTCGTGGCCTGTTAAAGTTAAAGACGGAAAATCGACTGTGACGAGGGCCTCTTTTCCTCGAGTCTTGCCTATTGACGGAGGCAGCCAGTCGTCGTCGTCGTCTCTCTCCCTTTCTCGTGGAATTCGATCTCTTTCTAGTCCTCGAGTTAGTATATAGAGAGGTAGAGAGAGACGCGAAGATATCGACGACGATAAACGCGCCCGATGCAGAGACGGTTGGACAATGACGAAGAGATGAGGGTACACGTATGTCTGTGTATATGATGCGGACATAGGCATATCTGCATGCCAATGTCAACAGCGATGGCGGCATGATCGTGCAGTGAATGAAGTGGCGTGGGGATGAGGAGGATAGGGAGGAGCTCTGATAGAAATCCATATGAAAGAAATAGTTAACGAGCCCGCAGATGGGCAGAAAAAAGCTGTATAGCTTAGGGGATTGGGTGAAAGGAGGTTTGTGCGTTGTTTGTTGGTTAGTTTGATGGATTGGTGGGAGGATGACAAGAAATATTCGCTTTTAGTTTATTTGGCAATTCGATAAAGTAACATTAATTTTATCGTACTGAAATATAAATAGTAACCGTACACCGAAAACCATTTGTAATATTATTTGTAACCATTTGTAAAACTTGCTTCCGGATAATTTAGGAAAACATTAATTTTTTTCATTTTATTTTGTCTTAACCATTCATGATTGTTTAACAACAAGAGTATTACTAATAATTTTATAAACAAAATGATTTGTGGTCTTTCATCCAGTTTACTGAACTTGAATATACTTAAAAATGGTACATGAGCAAGTCTTATTATAACAACTAAAGGTATAAGAATAACTAAACGTTACTATAGTGAAAAAATTGATATCTACTACACAACTAATGACGTCGATTTTCATTGAGCAAGTGGGATTATCCATTGCGTTGGTTTAAAAATTTATTTTTAATTTTTCGAATCATCTATTGGTATTTCTATTTCGACAGTATTTCCACATTGAGTAAAGTATATATGTAGTTTGAAAAAGCATTTCATCAAAGCGACTGTTGTTATGTAAAATTACGTAAATATTAAATAGGTTATTAAGGAAAATTATGTTATTTTACATAGCCTAGCAAAGCAATGACAAACGATCTGTACATAATATAAAATAAATAATATTTTACAAAGGCAAGTATGTAAAACATTAAATGTTTACGTTAGCGTCGAGATCCGAATGCTCTCTTGGCAACGGTGCGACATTACAAAGTGAATATACACGATGAAGTCTTAAAAATCTATCCTTTGGCACGGGCCACAAGATTTCAGGGTGCCAAGAGATTAATTTGAGACTTTTATGGCTGATTTTCACTGGAGAATATCACTGGCCATTACATGCCGAGCGGTTTAATGTAACAATTCACCTTGTCTCTCGCGGGACAAAACCTGATAATGAGATACTAAACTGAACTATTTGTCATTAAATTTTGGGTAAAGGTGATCAAGAATTGAATAACACGTTTATCGAAGAACTTTCGAACAATGGCATGAAAATTGTATGAAAGTGAATTTTCCATCTTGCCATAGCGAACTGAAAAGTTGAAAACTACCAGTCGACCAGTATTTTTACACACTGAATATGCCAAAAGTTTTGGAACGCCCGCATATCATATACGTTTTTCCATGCGCTGTGACGCACCAAAACTTTTCGAACCCTCAGTCTCATAATGAATAAAGATTTTTTCGTAAAAGTAATGTCAATTACAACCACGCACAAACTTTCAATTTCATACAAACATAACATCGAACCAACAACATTGAAACCGTAAAACAAATACCTTGTGAATGTAACGCCTAACGAAACAAAAAAAATGAAATCTTTTCACTGAAATCGCATTATAAATATTTACTGACAACCTCGATATACGCGAGGATAACAAATAAAACAGCCCACGCACACGCAACTCAGGCAAATCGAAAGAATCATCGGAATATGGGTCACGATTTGTCTCGGTCGACCGGAAAAATGAAAACACGACGAGGATATATTCGTGTCGCCGTTGTCACTGAATATCAACCCGCAGAATAGCTTTAGTGTATGCATAAAAGATAAAGGAACGTGCGCTCGCTCGCCAGCTAATCGTTTACTCGAGCGCGAGTAAGATACGTCCCCTGGGAGTATTCATATATATGTGAGGGGGAGAATGTGTGCTTCGTGTGTATGTACTAAAAACAGCGCACAACAATTTTCATGCCGAGCGGTAATTGTAATAAAAATTCCTCCGAAAGGGTCTATACTTCTCGTTTCAGACCTATTTTCGTGCACGCACACATACACATACTAGAACAGGATATGTGTATTGCTATTTTTAATTTCATTCGACGCTTTAGCTTTAAACGCCTCTTTTCTTCTGCATTTTTTCCCTGGTATATCGGTAACGGATATTCTAGTTACATCGATGACCTAGAACTGGTATTCTATAAAACAGATTATCGAAATTGCATACCTTTTTTATATATTGCCCAGAGTAAAAGAAAATTTTAAAGCCAATCGAGAATTAATTATTCGTTTTGTACTGTATCTACGTGTACGAGATTTTTTTGTCAGAAGAACTTTTGTTGCATTTTAATGGCGCCTTCACAGAAAACCATCGTAATTAACAGATTTAACGAGAAATGCCAGACATCTATTATATACGTTTTCACAGTGAGCATAGTAGATCCAGGCGCCAGCGTCAATCAATCAAAATCATTTCGTAAAATTCATTTCCGAGTAGAAAATCCAAATGAACGAAATCCAACTGCAACAATGGATAATAATTATACACCTTAATGGATGAGCCTGGTGATTACTAACTACTCAATGAATGCTATTAACTTGGCGAAAGCTAAAACTTTATACGCATCAGCCAATCTATATCTGTACACCCGCATAATATCTTGAGCGCACATGCGAACTACGCTACGTAGATATCTTTCAGAAGTTTGAAAGTCAAGGATGGACCACCAGCGAAGATAAATGTACGATGAAATATGCACACCGAGATGTTATATTAAACGACAGTGGCCAGCTCTGTATCAAGTATATCACAGAGGGTAGGACCGACAACTTGGACATCGCCAAGGGAAACTTTACCATTCACTTCAGGTAATACATCGAACAACATACACCATTAAAGATTTTTCCTTCCTACAGATGACATTAAAATTACATCGTTCGCTGCCCTGACAAAACCACACACACACGCGTGCAACTTGGTTATTTCGAAACACCCGAAGTTCGAAAAATAGCCGCTCGGAAAATAGATTACGCTCTTTCACATTCTATATGTATACAAGACAGGTGTGTGTGTATATGCACACGCGTGCATCTCGTGTGTGCCAATACCTTGCGCGCACACAGCAGTTGCAGGACCGAGTAACCAACTCCGGCTGAATCTGGTATAACAACTCTCAGTCGACACAGCCCCCCCACACATACACACACATATACTCCAGGTCAATACACAGATACATACACATAATTCCTATCCCTATCGTCTACAAGCAGCCATATATCTATACATACACGTTACTATCGTACCCTATGTGTATATACTCGGCACCTATGACCACAATTATTACTCCAATCGTCCGCGTCTACCATATATACGTGTATAATGTACATACATGAGAGAGAGGAACGTTCTATATGTATGTATGTGGGATGTATCGTGGTGTGTATCGGAAGACAAGGGGATATAGTATGTGTATGAGTATTAGTCTCGCACCTTTTCGTCGACGACGTATGAAACACCACTGCAGCATGAAACATGACACTCTCGGCGACTCGTTGGCGATGAATGCGCTAAATGGCTCTTCGCGGCTCTATGATGATGCACGAGACGGCACGCGCTATCTCTTTCGCGTGATGTAGCAGTTGCAGAGTAGGGTCAACGACCACCACCACCACCACCACAACCAGCACCACTAACGCCACCAGCTTCACTGCTTTATATATATTCACTTGCACCACCACCAACAGCACCACTCCTGCTACCGGCACTATATATCACCCACCAGGCACTATACATATATATATATATATCTATATTCTTCTCACTTTCTCAGAGGGCCGTGCTGTTCACGCATAATCATCCACGTATTCGCGTTGCCTGCAGCCCTGTGTATATATGTATAAGCTCAAACGCGAGCACACATACATACACACACACAGTGTGTATGTAACCCCGCGAGTGCGCGCCTGGATTCCGGTCGGTCGGTCGGTCGGTCGGTCGGTGCACGCTGCTGCTACTGCTACTGCTTCGTATACTTCCTCTCTCCCTCTCTCTCTTTCTCTCTCTCTCACACACACACTCGTGCGCACACGCTCTGGCGCGAGCTTTTGTAGGTTAGGTCGAACGCGCGCGGCACGGCGGCGAACCTCGTAAACTCTCTAGCTGGCTGGCTGGCTTGACGCACATACACGCTGCGCGCTTCGTTGCACTGTATACACGTCTCTCTCTATCTCGCTCTCTCTCTCTTTCTCTTTCACTCGTGCATATACACAACAGAGAGAAAGAGATCAATGACAACTGCAACTGCTATTGCGCTGCTGATACTCGTCGAGCTCTTTTTCCGCGTTATTGTCGATCTCTCCGATTCGTTAAAAGTTACGATGTACGTTGTTCTATACACAGGGGGTTGTTGGCGAATGGTTCTCGCATTCTAACGCGCGCGCTAGCGAGTGAGAAGGATGGGATGGGGAGAAGGAGGTAGTAGCACGGGGGTGGGTGGCGCGGTGCACTCGCGTGTGACCCCTTGGAGCGCGCGCTTGCAAGCGAACGGATGGGTCGCGGAGCAGGTCACGAGCTGCAGCTGCGGCACACACAACACCACGACGGCGACGACGACGTAGACCACGTCTCTGACGCCTGCTGTGGTCAGTAAACCCCGATGCAGTAGCGAATCCTCGTTGCCCGATGCATTATCCTCTCTCTCTCTCTCACTCTCACGTTCTCCACTACCACGTCAAGAGAGAGAGAGAGATACAAGTATAGTATCGCTCGCTACAAAGCGTTATTATTGCCACCTTGGCAGCTCTTGTTTACCCGCAGCCACACACCGCGCGATAGTAATCTGGCGACGCCAAGTCGCTCGGGTGTGTATATATACGTATATATATATGATAGACGCGCGTACAAGCGAACGAAGTTAAAAAAGAAGAGGAGGAGGAGGAGGAGAAAGAAGAGGAAGAAGTAGTATCTGTATGTGTGTGTATATATCAGTGAGAGAGGAGAGAGAGACAGGCGGCCCGCGCGCGCACACGGTTCGAGGTCGGGCTGCCGACTGACTCGCTCTCTCGTCGACGCGGGCGTCGCGACGCCGACGCCACCTTCGACCGGTTCCCTCTCTCTCTCTCTCTCTCTCTCTCTCTCGCTCCCTCTCTCACTCCGCGTGTGCTATGCCACTGCTGCTGCTACTGCTGCTACTACTCGTAGCTTGCGTCCGTCGTCGTCGCCGTTGTCGTCGTCGCCGCGTTGGGCCAAGTTTCGCGTGTCGCGGTGCAGTTGGATATATACGCGCGATGGGGTGACAACGCGCGCGCACGCGTGTGTTTCTGGTTCTACGTTGCCGTGGGATAGAGAGAGAGAGGCGAGAGAGAGAGAGAGAGAGAGAGAGAGGTCTATTGTTAGTGACTTTATTGCGCGCGATGACGTTGTCACGACACGCTTGTTTTCGGCTTAATTAGCCGGACAGCTGGAAGGGGAGTTTGAATATATTTTGGTTATTTTATGTGACGGGGGTGATTCTGTGAAGTAACGGTTGCCTGAAAAGAGAATCTAACGTTTACATGCGGTTCAGTCACGAATGGAGGGTTCAGTCGGACATGCGCTGAAAATCCGAGTTCATTTTGTACAGATTCGTGAATAGGGGTTTTCCAAAACGAGCATTGAATTCACTGAATAAATACAAATTGCACGTGACGTCTTACATAAGGTTGTGTATTCGTGTTACCGAAGATGTGAATTCGACGAATCGATACTGAAAATTTGCTAGTTTGGAGCAAAAATTAATGAATTTATCTTATAATGAAGATATTATTGTATTATTCGTCTGATAAGATTATCAAATAAATCATTTATTGGATTACAGGAGAGAAGACAAAAAAACATTTAACGCTTATAACAAGACCGTTGCCGAGCGCGAAAAAATTCCAGTTTAATATAGGATTTAATGAAATTCAAGATTCGCTTTTATTTTACAGGCTGAAAATCGATGTCGAAATACCGGGCTCGAAATAAAATTGTACGTAAAAATAACTACGAAATGAAAAATTAAAGTTTCAATAATAAATCTTATCGAAAAAAGTTACTTTATTAATACACCTTTCGTTCATTCTGGAAACGCGTAAATCAAGTCGACCGTAAAGTTAGTCACTATACTGTATACTTTAAACCTAGCTATTACGACATTGATTTACTTTTACTGTATTTTTCATTACTTTGGAATCTGTTGCGAATCTCGAAGTTGAATTATAGACCCTTCGTTCGAGCGTTTTTTTCTCTCCTATACTTTTTTGTTTTTAAAAAGATAAGCTCTGCATCTTTTATTTCTCTTTGTTGCGAGAAATGAGAACGCATGAATTCGCAAGTTCAATGCGCGCGTTCTTGTATCATAAATCCTTAAAGAATCCATTAAATTTTGAATGTGGAACACGTATTGTAATTTCGTATAAAAGGAGAACGCTTAATTGTAAGGCTGAGGGGTCAGAAAGGTCGGCAACGGATTGCATATATACATGGATGCAAGCGTTGCTTTATAAAATAGCTTTTTAAGCAGTACACCGTGACAGTATCAAGTTTTAAAAAATTTAAAAAAAATTCTCTTCGTTAACGACCCTCTTTTTTCGTGCACTTTCTCGTTATGACAGTTACAAAAGTGTCTTCTTTAACGTGGCTTAATATGTAAATAAGTCTCTCGTAACTCTTACTTTTTCAAGAATCCTATCTTCCAGGCAAACATATACGTAACACAGTTTATTTTAAACTTTTTCGTGTTGGATATATTTAGTTTAAAAGTATACGCTTAGAAAAAATTTTGCTAGAATAAACTTATGTAACACAAAATGTGGTCCATTATTAAGTAAGAATTCTCTCTTAATTTAGAAAATCTGAAAATATCCTTCTCGTATCTCGTATAATCTAAATTAAAATGTGAAATTATGAATTCTCACGCTTCGCTGAAGTGCGCAGCGCTACTCCTTGGACTCTACACGAAGACGTTCCATCGTATATTAACACGATAATAACCACTCACCTGCAACAAAAGAGAAAGACAAAAAATTAATAATTAATTAAAACCTGGAATTATTTGTACATGCATTTAATCAGTTATGATTCATAACTGTGCGCGTAAAAAACTGACGATAACGCTTTTCCGATATTGATGGAACAAACGCGGAGAGCGGATGCGCATATAACCTAAGTAGAAAAAGGTGAGCATAGTAAGACGCAGGCACGCCAATGCATTATTAATGAAATTCCATTACGCCTTCTCTCTTCTCTCGCAGGATCTTTCTTGACGAATCATTTTTCAGAATCATGTTTCGTCTCGTTCACACCTATATCGAATAATGAAGATCAAAAGTTTTACATCGCGGGTATAGAAAAAAAAGCGGTAATAAACCAAGTTATAAAAAGTTACGAGCCCAAATGAAATGAATCTATACACTATAACATCCCTATGCAGTAATCTATTTCATCTCTTATAACAATATCCAAAAAAACAGACTCTCGAGATCACTTCGTCTCAGCTACTAGAACCCGAATCGTATACCATCCCACACACATACACGTTGCATCTATACCCTGCATCAAAACGCGCTCGATCCCACCGCCACCGTAATCAAATTCCGCTCTTCCTCGTCATCCATCACGCGTGCGCGACTCTACTCCACTCCATAAAACCGAAATACCCCGAGAAAATGCCGTCCTGAATTTTCCCCACTGTATACGCGCACGCGCTCGTGTACATAGCGTCGAAGTTGGCGCGTCAAGTGCCTCGTATACAGCACCTGAGACGCGACACGACTCCTGTGGGTGTGTATATATATACACGCGCGAGCGGAGGACGAGTTCTTTTTCGTTATTCAGCCTCGCCCCAGCAAGAGAGAGAGAGAGAGAGAGAAAGAGAGTGTGTCGTCGAGTTACTGCTGAAATCTTAACGGGGTACTTGAGCAGGCGCCAGGGGACGTAGCGGCATTGTTGTTAATTGTTGTTTGGAGTCGCCGATGGGGTATAGTTTTTTTATTTGTTTGCCAGCACGAAATGGGATGGGATGGAGTTTCTGGGAGCTTTACGGGGAGGAGAATTTATTTACGAGAGGATAAACATTATAAGTCTAGTCGTTGAGAGTTTTAACGTTAGAAGGATATGTAGGGTAAACGTGCGATGGTCTTTGCATCGGAAAATCTAATGAATGTCCGATTAGTAGCTAGACGTATAATACGTTGATTAATGTCTCTCTTCATATTAATTAATCAATTTATGTAGGCATTTCCCATGGTTGTGATTATCAGAATTAAAGTGGTGCTGTACGATAAAGCTCTTGCTGAATTGTACTAGATTAATTTTTGAGAAAATTACTTCAATTTTGTGAATCAATGGTAATTGATTGTCAGTAGCCATATATAATTTTATTTGTAGTAAATATAAGTTTTAACAGGACCGCATACTTTTCTTCGCTCTGACATAACAGATCAGCACCGATAAGAGCCAAACAAAAGTAGATGAAGGATACGTGAAATTTCTGGAAAAGTTTCGACAATATCCGGTGCCCGGGAATGCGCGCGTACGTCAACACCGGGAAAGCGATTTCGAAACTGAAAATGTTTTCGCTGATAAGCTTATATGATCGACCTACAAGAAACTTCGCAGAAATTACCGGGCGCATGAAAGAGCACCACTATCAGTTTTAAGTAAAGCAGGTCAAATTTCGGCCCGCTACTTTACAACTCTGAAGTGATGTAATGAAATTCAGCGGAATTGTCGAGGCGTTCATTAGTTCCTTGTGAAGAGGTATTAAATGCACTTTGGCCTCGTATAATAAATTTAATTTACTGTTGTTATCAACCTGAACTTATAATTAATGTTAACCAAAACTCTTATGCAAGGTTCTTTGTTTGTCGGTTCGGCCTTTTCTCATTAAAGTTTTGACGAATGAAATTCATAAGATTAGATCAATAAGTAGTATAGTAATAGATAAGTGAATCAAATTGTACAGTGAAAAGCTCTTTTCTCGAAAAGTATTGTTTGAAATTGGTATTGATCACATGTCAGTGAATTTTCAACATTTCTGTGAGTACAAGTTCTAGCTTTTAAAAATGTTTTTTTAAGCAACAAGTAAATTAAAATTCTGGAAAATTCTTCATTTCTTAGAATAATATAACTTTCAAGTGTGTTCTTAGCTTTATTTTCGTCAAAAACAAAGCTTTTTAATCAGAAGTTCTCTATTAAGAGAGAGAAATCTTTTTTTAACTTTTTTTATAATTATTCTGGAAATAATTTCCTCTCTTGTAATTAAAATATGAAGCTAAATACCTTTTTCTCGTCTTTTAATTGAGATGGAAGCAGAATCTTGTACTAAATAAATATTGATCCTACAAAAGTAATGTGATATGTCTTGCTGAACTTGTACCTATACTACTGATGCCATTACTCTCGAGCCAAAATCTTTGTATAACTTTGAGAAATAAAACAAATATTTACATTATTTCTTCTGTCGTTTCCCTCGTTGCCCGATTCAGTAAAATTTTATAAATAATCTAGAACCTTGTCGATAACCATGACAATCAATGCCTGTATTAAGTTACTGCTACTATGGTATGCTTTTGGCATTTTACTATTTCAACAGCCCAGATTTCTATTCGGTTACCTATCACGCCTGTATTTTATTTTGTCTGCAGTTTTTTTACCTTCCCCAGTTACGTTCCATTTCCTTTTTAGGCATTCCCGATAAAAAATTTTTGTTTTTTACTTCGAAATTGAAAATATTTTCCAATAAAAGGGCCTTTTGTTTTTTTTTTTCGAGGCAAAAAGCTTTGCAGGGTATTTTATTCAATGTAAAACTGTTTTTTCAACACTACATGGATCCCATCAAAATTCATAATAAAAGTTCACGAAACGCTATTTTCATTGATAGACATTGAGGGAGAAAGTAAAACTAACTTTAAATGAATTTGAAATGGAAAAATAAATGTATCGGAAAATTCCCAAACTATATCCCTATTTCGTTAACCTATGATTAAAGCTGTTTATACACATTGTGATGCATGATGTAGCTAATAGTTAATTTGTAGTCGACCTAGTCGCTAAATATTCGCTGACGCTAATTACATTAGAGGTTATAGTCAATACATAGATAAATCAAGATACCCCAATTTTAAGCTTCATCTTCAGCATGTTTTAAGAATAAAAACATTCATTTTATCAAACTGCTTGCGTTCTAATTTCAGTAACGTATTTTTATAGCCTCTTTGTCCTAAGAAAATAAAACGTCAAAAACAAATACAAATTTCACCGTATGTCCATCCCGCTCGAACGACCAAATAATCAATGTCGTCTGCAGACGATCCTTCCACCACAGTAAAAAAACCTCAATCTCTCTCTCTCCCTCCCTCCCTCTTTCTCTCCAGCCAACGAAATAAAAGCCCAGGCACCGAATATCCGCGTGAAAATCGCGTTCAACTCCTGAATATTTCACGCTCCCGTTAATCCCCTCAAAGACCGACATCCCGTTCAGGGGAAAACGCGCAGTCGTCCTCCCGTCGTCGTGGCGAATAAAAATGCCGCTTTCATTGAGCCAACTGAACGATCGACCACGCACACCTTTCTATCTTTCTCTTTTCTTATACCTTATCGCTAGTAGCGATAATGCATTCACGTGCGAGAGGATCGCATACATACACCTTTGTAGGAATCGCACGTGTGCGAGCTCTTGGAATTCTGAGCCGCAAATTCCGACGACGTCGTGGACGACGTCGCCGAAAAATTGAAAAAACTCGGGGAATTGGCTTCAGCGCTCTTGAAAAATGCAGCGGAACGCGCACGCGTTACACTGTGAGTGGGAGACCGAGGGATTGGATTTTTAGAGGGCATACCATACGGGTGATATTTTACTCTTAAGCTTTTGAAAAAAGCTTTTTTTTCGTGGAAAGAGAGGAGTGACAGTGTAGCATGGTGGCAGATTAAATTGGTTGCGGTTCGAAGGGGGAGTAAGGAAAATATAGATGATTTGTAATTCTGTTACCTGGAACCCGAATTTTTTTCTGGCTTCCTATAAAGAAAGGTGTATCGGGAATAAATCTAATTTTTTTAGAAAAATGCACTACAACCAATATTTGTAAAACAAATACTCCTTTATAATTTTGCTTAGAAAGAAACCCTAATAAATTTCTAAAAATGTAGGCTAAAACTTTGCATATAAAACCTGATCAATTAATGATAAAAAAAGGAAAAGAAGATATTAAATGAAAATCGAGCCACACGCGATCAAAATACTTGCCTCCCAAAATTATAATAACTTCTCTTTTCCAACCCCGTTGCCCTCCAATGATAAGAGATACCGAGATAAAAAGGTACGAAGGGACCAACCCGGGCTGGATAAAAAGGTAGTGTAAACGAAAAAAAGATAGATGGCCAGATAAATTCACATGCTGGCGTTATGATTGCAACAGCAGCGCGAAGGGAATGAAATTCGATCGGGAATACGTAGGTATTAGAACGTGACAAGCCAAATAGGAAAACATAAAAATAAAGTAATAGGGTTAATATCCCGTGACGGAGTGCTGCACGACATAAATCTCAATTGTGATTTATGCGTCTGCTCCAGTTCGTCCGACAAATTAAAACATAAATTACATTCGGGGTATCCTTAATGCATTTCCCTATCTGCAACTTTTTCTAGTTTTTGTTCTCCCGATCGATTTTTACATAAAACTAAACGAATCCAACCGCTCTACATTGAGAAAACTTTGAATTCCGTGCTGCAACAGTCCACAGCTGAACCTCCAAGCCATTTACCATCTCCTCCTTCAACCCACGCTCCACATTCCCCTAGTACAACCCTTCGCCATTCTTCTTCAATACATATACACATAAACACACACACACACACACAACTCACACACACACACACCGCAAACCCGGCTACAGGCTGCACAAACAAACGAACCCACATCCGCCCGGCGAAGATAACCAGCCATAAAGAAAAACAATAAGCCGCGGCCGCCGCCACCGCCTCAGCATCGTCGTCATCATAAAAGCCCGACCAGAGTGGGAATCGAGCCTCGGGCAGCCGGCAAACCTAGTGCCCCGTGGACGCGAATGATGCACACACAACGACGACGACGACTACGACGACGCGTATCGATTACCGATTGCTGCCCGCGTATACATACGCGTATGTGTATACGTGTTCATGTACGAGTGGCTTAAGCCTCCACTATGCTGCTACTACTACTGCTGCTGCTGCTACAACGCGCTCGTGCATCTACTTAGCGCGACGGGAGAGAGAGAGGGAGAGAGTAAAGTACGCCGACCTTCGACCTTAATGGAGGCCGGAATATCACGTTCCTTCTCCTTCTATGTGTATGTGTGGTGAATTCGGCTTTCCGTATGAACTATCGATTATGCGCGCTCCGCAGAGCGGACAATGGTTGAGGGCGCGGACGCGGAACCTCAAGTGGAGAGGGGACACCCCTCTATGCTACCGTTCTTTTTCCGTCGCCGGGATTTGGGGAGCTTATTAGCGGATGTAAGCGGTTCCCCGCGAGACAATTGATAACCTTAGCCTTTTTGTGTGGCGAGTTGAAGGTCGCTGTGTGTGAAGGGGGGGGATATTCATTGTATGTGTACGTATGTATGTGTGTGTGTGTGAGTTGAGAGGGAGATTGGGATATAGTGTTAATGAGCGGTCTTTGTGGGGTTGAATGAGATTTGTTTGAATTGTACGGATTTAGGCCTTTTATGCGCGCGTTTTTAGATGCGTCGATCACGTATGAAGGAATAATTCAGTAGTGAATAATGCATTACTATTGGCATTGTTGTTCTTTTTTTTTTAATTTAGTTATTTGTACTTAATCTCGAAATAAACTAAATGGTGTCAAGTCATGCGTCAATTCCATACACTACTCTGCAGAATGTGAAAAGTATTGTACGAATAAAATTTATCAGCTGTTTCCGTTATCGAGGTTTACGCACGTTATAAAAGTTTTAACCATCGTCAGACTATACTATTACAGAGAAAATAAATTTAATACCAACTTTTCATAATAAAAATAGACCTATCCCCATGTGGCTTTTAATACGATCAAATAAAAGTCATGAACAAGTATCCTACGCAGAACGCAGCAACAACTCTTCATACGGTCTGATCCCCTGAACTCTCTTCTCTCTCATCTCAAACTTGAAATTTCGCTCCACGCACGCCACCATGTATCTCCATCCGCGTGTGTAACAAGCGCGAATGGAGCAGAGGAGGTCGCGACGAGCCACCACCGCAAATAGAGCACGCCGCTGGATTTTCCGTACAACTGCAGCTGGCTGCTGCTGCTACTGCTGCTACTATGCTGTAATTTTCTGGCTCCACGGCGCGTCCGTGCGAGTCCTTTATTTTTTCCCACGCGAATGCTGGAGGGAGAGAGAGAGAGGGAGAGAGAATGGGTGGACGAGGCGCGTGCTTGGGGCGAAATTGAAACGACCCGGGGAGTTAGTTTGAAATGTATACTTTCGAGGCTCGTGGTCGGTGAAGATTGTTGGATCGTTTTTTTCATGAGGTGGGTAGTGGTTTTTTCGAGTAGGAGGATGAAGTTGTGCTTGGGGTATAGGCGTTAGAGTTGGGGTGTGGCGAGTGTTCAAGTGGTGAAACGTGATAGGTAGTTGATCGCTGGTGTAATTGTTGCTAATATCGGGGTTTATCGAATTCGCACCGGCACAGAGCTTCTTTTCTATATTTAGATTTATGAGATAAAGGGTGAACAATCGAAATAGTAAAAAGTAAATGATTTTTGCTTGACCTAAGGACTTTCGTATTAATCAGCTTTTTAATAATGTGATGAACAAGTCTTTCTAAAGCCAACGACAAACTTTCAAACTTTTCGATTTACTTTCCTTTATCAATTCTACTGAGTGGATTAAAAAGAATGCAAAGTTATAACGATTTCGATTGAATTCCAACTATGAGCTTTTCAATCAATAGATAAGAACTTATTTAAAAGAAAAAACATTGAATCTTTTGTTGAATGTATATCTTCTAGGTTCAAATAATTGTGGCAAATGTAAAAACCAATTCAAAACGAATTTTCGTCGGGAAAAGAAAATATTCCACGTCTCCACAACATTTGCATTCCACGGGGAAACTGGAGTTTAAAGAGCTGAAAGTTAAATATACGGGAAAAAACGAGGCTTCTGTTTAATGCTAATGCTTTTGTGAAATTACAAATAAATGAGATAAAACACATTAGGCAACAAATAAAGGAAGAATGCACAAAGACGTTGAAGACGTTCTAAATTATTTATACAATTTATTGTAAGATGTTGTTCAAACAATTTATTTTACAATGGAAGAAAGTATACTAATGGAATTTTAAAACCATCATTACTACGTGTTAGGGAGCTCTGGGTTCCTCGCTCAATTGCTAAATATTTTGTAAAATTTATTCGTTTTCAGATTAGATAAATATCAAACAAGGAAGTGTATATATTCGATAGCATCTATAACGTATTCTTTATTTTCTTGCTGCGTACTGCACCAGAATACTGAGTCATTTTCATAATGCTGTTTTGACGTATATGACATTCAAAGCTGTTAACAGATGAATTATACTGACATATATTTCCGCTGTTTAATTAACGTCCATAACAATACGATGATTGAAAGAAATTGCTCAGTAGTCTTTGCGGCTGGTATTATCAGGTTTATGTCATTGTTGGTTTTTGATTAGTAGGATATTAATCCCAGTTAATTTTCTATTGACATGGCTAATGTGCTAAAGCGTCAATAGAAATTTACGAAGGCCGCTTTAATATGAAAGACGAAAATAATTGGCACACATTTCGCGCAGAAGTTCTGGTAATTAATTTTCTCCCCGAGAGCGTTTTCAATTAAACATAGTTTAACGTTTGTACACCGGATCTATCTTTTCCATCTCTCAAACAAATGATTCTAGCTCATCTACACGTTAATAGTTATAAGCGAGAGTCATTAATTATTTAAAAACAGTTGGTGTTGGCTTATTCGCTTTATACTACCTTTAAGTAAACTATTTCACTAAAATTTATCTTGCTTATAAATTAGTACTTAAACTGAATTAATGACGTGAATGTTATCAACGTCGTTTTTCTTGTCTCATTTAAAGCGTCTGAAAAGAATATTATTTTTCGTTTCTTAAAATACAAAAATAATGAATGGAAATTCATCACACTTAATATCTTACGAGACGAAAATTAAATATCATTAAAAATTCAAAACGAACCGACGCATTTATCCGGGAAATTGCATCTTCTTTATTATTTAATCACCTACCGTTGAAAACATCCTGTACCTCGTGCACATTTAACACGAGCACTATCTTCCTCTGTTGCCGAAAATTACCCGAACAGACGCCAATGAACCGAGCGCTCAAAATTTCAAAAAGATTCCATACCCGATAAAAAATTTAAACACGACCGTACGCGCGTCTCATTTACGCGTAAAATTATGAACCGCGAAAGGTATCGCGTGCCATATAACCAACCGACTGGAAGCCAGAAAGCGCAATTTTTTAATGGACATTCTCTTACGCACACGGGCAAGTGTCCCTCACTTTAAGCGCACAAGCGCGAGCAGTGAATATAAAAGAAGCAACGTCCACGCCTTTTTTCCACTTCATAACGACGCGCACGTCTATCTCGCGCTTGGGGGACGAAAAATAGCGTTCGCCCGTTTTCTAGAAATGCGCAGCTTTCACGTGGATTATTATGTGAGTTAGTGCAGCGCGTTATTTGTCATTCTTTTTGCCGCGAGCATTTTGATTACCGGGGAAAATGTAAGTGCGATTCTTTTTTTTTTATGTAAAAAGAAGTATCTAATTTTTTTTTTTTTTTTCGGATGTTTGTAGGGCACGTTAGCAGGAAGAGGGTAGGAAATTTATAGTGTCAGTGTTTTAATTTTCAGGAAGTAGTTGCGCGAAATTTATATTATTATTATTATTATTCGGTGTACAAAAGAAATTTAATATAAAAAATCTTTAGATTGGATTTTACGAACACGAACATTTTTGTTTCGGTACACCGCATAATATAGGTAAAGCCATATATGCTGAATTCCGCAAATCTGCGATATTTTCAATATCATTATAAAATACGTTTTCAAAAATACAACTCCCCATCTACTTGCCTGTACTTTACCCCTTCCAAAAACCTACTCCTACACCTCTACGCTCATGCCAGTGAGCGTATACGCAAAACATCAAACCCACCTCGACAACCTTTTCTCGACGCGCAATCTCATCCACTCGCAGCGCGCGCGCGCACTTCGTCGATCAACGTCCGCGCGAATACGCGCACCGACGTCACGTCATCCCCACCCTCCGGCTTCCCTCTCCAACATCCTCGTGAATTTTTAATACACCGACGTTCCGGAAAAACTGCAGTCTTCGCCGATAAAAATCAAGAGCCACCTCGAGAGAGGAAAAGCGGAAAAGGAGGCAAAATGAATTTTCTCTCTTTCTCTTTTGTGCAGAAGCCGCCGCAGGGGAGTTGTAACGGTCGCGCCTCATTCCCTTAATGCAAAGCGAGGTGAAGATATTGAAACCGCGCTAGAAAAGAGGATAAGGTTTTCACGAATTGCGTTTTCCATGCTTGCACACGCCGTTGGGAAATGGCGTTCTTGTGCTAATTTAACGTGCATCCGCGCGCGCGCTCACGCCAACTACTATGTTAATTGGATTCGTAGCTAGGAGAAGAGTTTTTTTGAGGCCGATCGTTGCCGAAACTGCGTTGGCTTATGGTCGTTGGCGAATATTGGTGATGTGAGGACATTAGAGGTGGACGTGATGAAATCGACGTTTGGCAGGGCTTCTGTATAATTTTTGTATTATTGCGTATAAGTTACTTCACAGTGTCGAAGTTATGATTAAGAGTTGTAATGCATGATATTTTGCGAAGTGTAAGTTTCATGGTTGAAAAGTTAATTCGTATTTGCGCGGCGCCGTGACTAAAAGCTCCAACTTTTAATTCCTTTTCGACGCTGCTACACGCCTGGTGCTATAAAAGAGCTGTAATCCAATCTGGACGTACATTTTTTAAAAGTGAAAAATTACTTCGAAAAGAAGTCTCTTAGAGCTAAGGAACTGTCATCTGTTAGTACACTTAACTACGATTTTTTTTTTATTTTACTTCGCACTTGAATAAATGATAACATACATTTTCTTCCAATCCCTTCAAAATCCTTTGCATCATCCACACATCATCAGAAACCAACTAATTTCACGATTTCAGCATCCTCAATAAACATTACGTTGACATTAAAAGAATCAGAAACATAAATAAATCACCATGCAGTCAAACGTTCAACCTACTTAAATATTCTGTGACCGACCTAAATACGTCAACTCCCACCCCACATCTAAATATACTATACCAAAGCGAAAAACCAACTCCCTCATATCAAAAAATGCAAAAAAAATGCCGTCGTGTACGCCACCGCGACGCACACGTATACGCAATACGTATTCACCCTCACCGTGCCGACTCCATTTCATTTCCTTCGCATACACAAACTGTTCCTCTCTACGACGCGTATGAAAAAGCGACGCGACGCGGATCAGCGCGCCCATATCTTCGACACTCAACTCCTCTCCACGCAGAATTTAGTCCACGCTTGCGCGCACAAGACTTCCGCCTCTACGATTCCTATTCGCTCGAGGGTAGAAAGAACGCGAGAACTACGAGAAGGAGGTTTCGCGACGACGACGACGACGACGACGCGCCTGGGGGGAATTAACAGAAATCTCGTTTTCTGTTATCGTCCTTGTCGTACGATCCTGTCTCTCTCGCTCTCTCGAAGGAGTTGTCTTCTTCTGCTTCTTCTACCACGTTTTCCGCCTATTTGTCACGGTGGAATAAGAGAAATGACTCTCGGCCTACGCCAAGAGTTAAGCCTTGTGTGCGCTCAGGGAGGGAGTAAATATTAACGCCGGGGCGCGCGTGAATTTCGTTTTAATTGGTGGTGGCGTGTAGCTTCGGGTATACATAAGCGAGCGGATAGTGCTGCTGTCAACGTCGACGCCCCCTTTGTAAATGATAAAACGCGGTCTCACGGTGTGCGTTGCGGGAGGGGGACGGAAGCGTTGTTGCCGAGTGGATCGTCGTCGTAGAGACGCGTTGTGTACACCCAGCTGGAAGCGATGAGTTCGACCAGTGAATTAATTTTTGGGATTAATCGAGCGTGCGAATTTTTCTGATGAGTTTGTTATTGTATCGATTTTCATGGTACGCGATTTTGTACATTTATTATGTAAAACGTAGGGATTTGTAATATATTTTGTGGCTTTTCCAGGTTGTAGAGGGAATACGTGGAAAAGTAGTACAAAACTGGCAACCAAATAAATAACATAACTGGGTCAGTCGATTTCATAGGATTCTTTTTTCGAAGTCCAAGTGAAAATAGATGAGAAAATTTTTCGTCGAATGTAAAATGTGCGAACGCGTATGTGCGAGAATAAAATATGATTTAAATTGTTGAAACATTGAAAGTGTATTTGGTTTTTTTGAGGATTAAAAAAAAAAGAAGAGAGAAGTTTCAATTTTCAGTACTACTTCTCAAATATGTACATAATGAAATCTGTTTGAACGCGGCGCTCTAATTTTAGTTTTTCAGAGCGTTCTGCAAAATTAATTCCAATATCCTATTTTAAGTTTCAGTTTACATCGGGAAACCAATCGGAAATCGATTTACAAGTGGATAAACATTAACACTGCGGGAATTTCGTTTAAATTTCTCTCGTACAACGCAGCGTCCGACGAGCATCCCCCATCGCTTTCAAAGAATAATGACTCGCGGCCGCGCATTTCCAGCCTCTCTCATTACATAATAAAATAACATTACTCTCACGGACGACAAATAATATATAATATGGCCTCGGCCCCACTGGAAATCGTTTCATAACTGTGCCAATAAAGCCAACATAAATGTTTGACCTTTTGTTTTGAACCTTATACATGAACGCCACTTGACCTGCATACACTGCGTAGGAAACAAGCGTATTAACTCAAACAAAAAGAAAACACGAAACGCAAGCGCATCATATCTTAATCCATCCAACAAAAACCTGATAAATTGCGGAATCAAATTTTACGATACGACCAAGAAACGTCAAAAAAAAAATTAATTTAATCTTCTTCCACCGAGTTGCGTCAAAGTACAAATAAGTCGGACGCGGCGGCAATGGCGGTGAGACTCTGGAAATGCGTTATTTATGTAGTGCGCGCGTCCGCGTAATTTTACTTTCAAGCAGTTTGCCTGCTTGCGCGCGTGCGCAAGGGAAAAAAACAGCAGAAAGTTAGGTAAACTCTCGGCGTGGCCGGAGGCGCGAGCCGAGATATGCCCGGCAGGCCGGGAATGTTCATCTCCGTCGGCAAAGTTATTCTCTCTATCCTTCTCTTTCTCTTGGGAAACTGAATTGGCAAAGGTAGTGGGAAAAGTGCCGATTATTCGGATTATGAAAAGTCGGGCCGAGTTAGGCTAGCGGCTTCCCTCCGATCGTTTATCGCTGAGGAGGATTCCAAGTTGATGATAATTAGTAACAGGGAAAAAGTTCGGAGGTATGTATATACGTGTCTGAGCTGCGTGAAAATGTCTAGAGTTGTTGGGAAACTCAGAGAATGATGGTTTTTATTTGGTACAATGAACTTTCGAATTATTTACAGTATTTGTTGAATGTGTATGAAATTATTAGTAAATATAGTTAAAGTTATCTGAATTATGTATGTTGAATAATATGTTTAAAGGATACTATTTCGGTAAATTAATTAGCTTTATTAAATTCAACTAATAAGTTTGATTTTCGTGGAAAACACAATACATACATGGATAATTTATCAACTGAAATTATTCAACATGTATAATGTTCCGAAATTACACACATGAATCGTGAGAAATATAACCTCGCTATATATTCAGCTCTGACACGTATATGCTCTCCCTGAAATCACTACCTTTCCTCCAGCAATCAACCACTCGCAAAAGTAAAGCCAACTTCAAAGGACAAAGAAGAACAGAAAAGAATCCCTCATACATCGAGGAAAGCTCGATCGACACTCGTAAAATCGGAGAAACGAGCGATAGCGAAGTTCGCCCTTCTCTTCTTCGTCGCGCTAGATCACGTACGTTCTCTTCTTCTTCTTCCTCATCCTCTTTTTCCCCACGCCCTCGCAGAGAGAATTCAATAGTTCGTGGCTCTCGAGAATCATCTACCAGCGGTTCTTTCCCTATATTCCGCCATGAGCTCGCGCGAACTTCCTAACTAAATCACGCGCGAGCGAGCGAGCGAGCGGTTCTAAGAGTTTGATCGGATGCTGTGCTGCTACCGCGGGCTAATTTCGTTAGCTCTACAGCGCGTGGGAGCTTTTAAAAGCAAACGCGCGATCGAAAGGTGAATGGAGAGGAGGATGAGAAAGAGAAGCATGGATAGCTTGTGTAACGTGGATTAGTTACAGGAAAACGCAAATTTTCAATGTTTAAAGAGAGGAAGTCGAAAGTCGTTGGTGCGCGGAATTGAGAGAGGCAGTTCTTGGAAAGATACACGGACGGAAGAAACACATAGCAGCTGGTGTGATGCTTATAGGAAAAAGAGAATTTTCGAATAAGAAGACTACTTTGTAAAATAACAATCTCTATAACAATTTAATTTTTTATATTTTCTTTATTCACTAGAATAATTATCTACTAACATATCATCTGGAAATGAGATACATCTGTACTTTCTAAAGTTGTATTAGTGAAAAATCCACTAAAGATTAGTTAAAATTGCTCCACTGAAACATTAGTTTTTTAACTAGTGAATATTTTCATATATTTCCACTAAGAATTAGTGAATATTTACTATTTCATTAATGAATATTCACTAATTTTTCGGTGGAGCAATTTTAACTGATTTTTAATGGATTGTTCACTAACTCAACTTTAGAGAGTATCAATGTACACTTACTTACAGTATTTTTTCAGATTTTTTCAAGTATACCTATTGTACCAACAACCCTCCGATTCCTAAAACTTCCAGTCAAAATAGAAAAAAAATAACCGAGCGTACACGCCGAAACTAATCGACACACACACATACACACACACATCCACGTACAAGAGTGCGCACGCAAGAGAGCAGACCGACGGCAAATATTTACGAACTTAGCGCCTCCATAGCGATTCACCGTACAGTGGTAGAGGTCAGCGACACGGCAGACGCGCGCGCGCACTCCTCTCGACGCCTGCGGCAGCAACAGCAGGCATCCATCCATCCTTCGCCTGAACAGGTCCCCCTCCTTGCAAAAAGGCTGAGCCTCTTTCTTATTTCACTCGAAACCAACGTCCTTCCAGCCGTGGCACTCCATAGCAAAAAAGGAAACAATTACCGACTCCCAAGCAAAGGATAAAAAGCTCTATATATATACACCCTTCCCCGAGCCAAGCGGCAAACACACACTGCATTAGCGAGGAGCACTTCAGGCTCGCGTATTAAATCCCGGTGGTGGTACGCGGCAGCCACACGCTAAGTGAATCCTCGTTCCTCCACTCTCTACTACCATTATCCGTGGACGATCCAATTTGAGCCGCTCGTGCGCGCATGGCTCACTTTCCGCTCCATATTTATATGTGTACCATGTGCGGGCCCATAGTCCGTACGTGACGACGACTCTACACGACTTTGCGGGTAGGTTGGAAAATTTCCAGATGGCCTAGAGGGAATTTTTGGTGGTATGTATGTAAGAGGCGAGTGAGCAGAAGGAAGAGTAGTGAGTTGTAGTGATGGTGGATTATAATAGTTGGTTCGAATTCTATATACGGCAATTATTGGATTGCTGCGAGCATTAGTGAGGCTGATATAACTTTTGCCCCGGGGTAGTAGTTTCTGAATTCAATCTGCGCGAAGTTTGATAAAGTGGCTGTTACGCGCGTATATAATGCTCGTTATTAGGGCGAGCGAATTCTATCTCTCTTTTACAGTGCGCAAAGTCGCACGATGTTTTCGCGGTGTAATGTGTTTTTGCGAAAAACGTGTTCGAGTTATATTATTTGGCAATAAAGGAAAATGGTATCCTGTAATTGCTCTCATAATTGCGTGATATATCGAGCACAATTGTTTTTAATTAAAGGTCGATTAAAATTTTCAAATAAATTACGAGAAACCATAAAACGTAATTATCGGATAATTGAGCTTTAATTAACGGCGACGCCGTGTCATGTTCATACCACATCATATTTCAGAAAACTTTAGACGTGAAATAATAATTCACATAAAAGAATAATTTATCGGTTATCCTGTTTACAAGATGAATTTAAATAATCTTTGCTAAAGTCATTTCCCATATTTCTCGTATAAACAAATATAATGTTTATATAATACGAGAAATCACATATCGACATGAAAAACAAGAATAAGCCATAAACCATTGTTTAAAACTCACAATTCCCATTACTTTTATGATTGCCCGAGCCATATCGCGAACAATCGCTCGAGCGATCGACATTACAGCCGCAATCGTTCAAACAGCTCTGTCTCTCTCTCTCTCTCTCTCTGACATAATGCATTCACCCTCTCTTCCCATCGACCTCTCTGCCTCTCCTCTCCTCTTTTTCTCTCTCACGTCACCCCCGCGCCATCATCCACTTTAAATTGCATCAAAGGTAATCATCAAACCCAAGCGATGAAAGTAAGCTTTACCCCCCCACTGCCTACTCACACATATACATCGATAAAATGCGCACACGCGTGCGAACTGATACCGTTCCTATATCGATTTCGCGTAACTTTCCTCCCTCTTCTGTTGGCGTGCACTACTGGTATACCCACGCGTAGAAAATTCACGCGCACGCGTTTGTATATAATCGTGATTTATGAAGCGACGATCGATTGCTTATGACATGCGGAAAAACACACACGCGTTTAGATCGTTATTTACGATAGATTTTTCGACGTGTGTATATAGCGTGTGCGTGTACGATTGCGCGTTCGAACAATATTTCGAATTTCATGTGGAATTGAATTTCGTGAAAGAACGGGAGACGGGAATTCCAGGAGGGATGGAAGGCGCATAAAACGGGAGAACGACGAAAAAGAAAAGAAGAGAAGGGAAGGGAGAGAGCGTCGTTGTATAAACGTTTTTCTGCAATGTTTAATGGCCTGGAAATGATTTGTTATTCATTAAACGAATTTATGATGGAGTCGTGCGTCCTCCGCAAATGGCAGGGTTTTACGAATGTTTGTTAATGTTCGATTTTTTTAATTTGATTTATTTTGGATTACGTTCGAATAAAATGATATTATGAAATAACAGTATATTTATTATTTTGTATAATTATTTTAAAAATTGATTGGGCTCTTCGAAATTGACGTATTAAGAGATATGAATATTCTCGTGAAATTTAACTCGGTATATATTAACGCGCAAGTGGCTCACGTTTTAATAATAAACTCCTCGCAATATACGTCCCCTTAAAAGATTGTAGAGTAAACATTGTATATAATGTAATAACATGATGAATAAACAAATCAATTCTTATTGACATCAACGAAACAGTCACGGTCGTTTAATTTCTACTGTAAGTAATTTATTTACACGAATTAATGTTACCATGTCAAATACGAGAATATCTTACGAGATCAGTACTATAAATGCAGCTTATATACATTTCCTTTCAATAAAACGCAACACTACATCAAAATTATTGCTCCTGCTGTCAATCGCTCACAAATTCAATTCCAAACATATCCCTCCCCGTTGAAATTTCAAACAAAAAAGCGCTTCCCTCTAATAACGTGCAAAAAGGTCGGGGAGAACGGGCGAGTTAATTTCATTTCAAAATGATTTTAACAGAGTGAGAGGAAGAGAAAGAGAGGACGAACAGCGCGTGCGCACACTGGCGACGTAAATTCTGCGCTTTGAAATATCAGACAGCATATTTTTTTTTTTCCAGAACCAAAGCTCCATGCGCCCGCTACACGGTTGAATTCCGCTCGCTCTGAAAGCCGATACCACGCGGAACTGGCGCGGTACTTTAAAGGGAAGAGCAAAAAGACTTTTAACGGGAGCGGAGAAAAAAAGTAAAAGAGAAAACGCGAACGCTAATCCGATGATAAATTGAAAAAAGAAAAGAAGCTAAAAATTAGAACGAAGAACGTCAAAAATGCGGGCGCTGCGCGTTTAAGCTCCTTGCAAATAGTTTTCGGATAATTGCTAGCGGGAAAGAGCAAAGTTATGCACTCACTCGTGCACACGACTGGTTCTTCTCATAAAGTTCAAAAATTAAATAAACGGTCGCGAGAAAAGGATTTCTAACGTATAGATTATATACATATATTTATAATGCGAAATAACGAGCCGGAAAAGTTTCACCGCAGCTTTCCGGTCGGCATCGCGGCGGTCGCACCGCGTATTACTGAAAAAGAGGATTTCAGCGGACACAACTTGAGGTAATTGAATTTGCTCAATTAAGGAAGCACCAGAAATTAACTAGCCGCGCGCGCTTGTAGCCGGCTTACCCGCATTGGCCATTATCTACTTAGGCAATAATCTGCATTTTTATTGCGACGAGATATCTATTCTCTCACATATCTGCAAGCTGCTTGGAGCATATAGAGAGGCTTTTCTTATTCCAATAAAGCGCGGAAGGGGGAGGTAATGGCTCTTTAGCCGAGGGTCGAACGTTTTGTTAAATTGAAAGTCTTTTTACCCTTCAAGCGACGAAGCGCCGCTAGTTTCTTAGCTCCTCCTTACGATATGCAATTAACCTACATTTCCTCAAACATGTTGAGAGACATATAGTGCAAAAACGGATAGTCCATTCCCTCTTACGACGTCGGAGTTTTTTTAGTCTGGCGCGTGAGAAGAATAGACTATATTGAGGTGAGTAAACTAATAGGAAAGGAAAAGTTGTGTGTTTGTTGACTTTAGTTTGATGAGTTAACCGTTGTTTGTTAAAGATTTTCAGTTTGGCAGATGCCATAATTATTAAAGGTATAAAATTATCATTGATGTTTTTATTTCTCATAATTTTTATTGAACCGTGTATTTTATTACTTTTATTGGTGGAATTCAGTACCGAATAATTTTAATTAAATTTTATTTTAAATGCGTTTAAAATATCAGCATGTACAATACATGTGAAAATGCCATCTCGATTTCCAATCCAATATTAACTTAATTTAATAAAAAATTTGATTATTAAAAATTTGGAATATTCGTTACAGAATTCAATTAACGTAAAAAAACAGATTGACAAATTTTTTTGTCTTGGTTTTAATTCGATACAAAAAATGATTCCCTTTTGAAGGAAAACTCGATACGACATTTTCTCTCACAAAAGAAAAACTTTTTCTTTCGTCCCTTATCGCAGCTCCCTTTTACTAAATTAACAACGAGAACTTCTCTCACTCTCTTCCAACTGTCAAAACACGCGCTCTCGCTAGTCAATAACACACTACTCGCGAAAGGCAAAGGGGCATCTAAAATCTCTCTCTTCCATTCCCTCCCTAGTAGAGTATATACAGACAAGGCGTACCAGACGACTGAGACGAAGAGGAGGAAGAAGAAGAAGAAGCAGCAGCAGCAACGGAAGAAAGGGGCTCTCTCTCGAGAGTTTGCCCGCTGGAGGGGCTATCGATCGCCGGCGTCTGGCGTGCGTCGAGGCCGTTGGCGGGCAACCGAAAATTTTCGGTGGCCGTCGAAAGAAAGAGAGAGAAAAAGAGATTCTATGGAGGGCTTTTACGAGACTTTAATTGACAGCGATTTGCTCTTTTTTTCGTTCGAGGGGATATATAGGAGAGGGATAAATGACGGTCTATGTCTGTGTATATGGCCATAGAGAAAGTTTCTTTCGGTGCTACGATGATGTAGGACTTTTAATTACGGTTTTTGCACTGTTGGTTCGTATATATCTATCAGATCGCGGTTGGGGTGGTACTCTCTGCCTTCTTTTCTTCTTTCTTTCTTTTTTTGACGCTGTGATTTAGTCGCTCGGTTATTAAACGGCATTTATTATTTTCCAATGAGTTTATATAGCTCGGGCGCGTGGTGTGATTCTGGGCGAGGTTACAGCGGGGGCAGGGTCGGCGAGTTTATTGATAAAAGTTTAGCCGAGATATTGCGCTTTTACATCTTCTCGGGACTTTAAATTATTGAAACGCGCCGGGAGGAAAGTTTATTTTTAATTTAGCGATAAATGGACCGGGAGGTTATAGCTGGAGTGAGCGCGAGCGCGAAGGCAGCATTCCTATTACGGTTTTTATAATACTCAAGGGATACAACATGGATTTACGGGATAAACGCGAATAATTGTGGCGCTGCTTCGTGTTTATCCTTTCAACTACTATCTCTTGATTCCCGACAATAAAAAATGTATTTGCTATTTGAAGAAACGTTTGTACCGGAAATCTGATTGGTTTACTTTGAATATTTGCTGTATGTTGATTAAAAAAAATAACAATTATATTGAATACTGGTATATTATCTATAGTATTAACAAATACATTGCAAAATATCAGCGTTACTCGTTAAATCTAAAAAGCCAATATTATACGTCTGTACACGATACAATATTCTCTATATTGTTATATCTTCAAATAACATTGCACTAATAAACATTGACAGTTCAATCGAATATTGATGAAATCCGGCGCAAATAATCCTACATTATGGGAAGATTATTCCACCGCATGCGCAAGCTTAGCAACTGCATCGCATATTCCCCCATCATAAAGTTTCATTTTCGAGACCGCAAAATCCGAATATACCACCAATCAAACTAACACTCAACTTTTTTAATTACCAGCCAATTCAAACGCAAAACCAATTCTTCGAGATGAAAAAAAAGGGAAAAGGTCCAGTGCGACCTAGTCCACGAAATTCAATTAGTAAGCGGCGCGTGGACCAACTGATATTTCCGCTAGAGTGCAATTTATCTCGACGATGCCTCTCTTTCTCTCTCTCTCTCACTCTCTCTCTCTCCCTCTCTCTTCTTTCGAGCATCCAAGTTTCTTGCGCAGATTAGCCCTGGGAGCGGCGCGAAAAACTCGCTCGAATTTCCCGGAGACTCTCATAGGAGAAGGACGAGGAGAAGGGAAGAGGCACTCGACGGTCCGATTGAGACAAATCGTCCGGGCAGGCGACGAGGAGGAAAAGGATGAGTTCGGTTCTGCCTCAAGTCGGCGAGCAAGAGTTTTAAAGAAGTTTTAGCGCGAGCGTCAACAAAGAATTTTGCCTTTACGCGAGCTTCCGAAACTGAGAAGCTGTCGCGATGAATTTAGTGCGTCTGAAAAATTGAAAATAGTTTCTTTCTAATTGATGGAGAGAGAATTTTTGGTTAAAGATAAATGTGCGTTTTTGTGTGATTAGTTTTTTTTTTGGAAAGGTTATAAATAGATTTGAAATTGGAAATTTATTAACCAAAGTATAGTAATACATGTTATTGCTGCATGCTATGTTATGCAACATAGTTACATGTCAGAAGCAGCAAACATTTTATAGCGATAGACATAGCTACCTGTACATAGATCCGGCATACATATTAACCCTTATAAACTAGGTAGAATCAAGGATTCTAATACTAAAATGTATTTGATTCAGAGTTTTAATAACCACCCATATTGTGGAGGTGTTAATTTTCCTACGTAAAAATGTTATTTAGTTATGGTTTTCCTATTCTATAATATATTGATGGAAATATATTTGAATTAACAGTAAAAACTTTCAATGTATAGGTATCGATATTGAACAATTTTTTTGCTACTATTGATTCGATTCCAAGTTCTATATCTTTAGCTGTACGTGATGTTGAAGCTATCCATATTTTATATAACATGTGATTCTTCTATAATGTCTATTGACATACTGAGATGACACCCTATGACATCTGACAACAGATACAAGGCAATTTTCATATAATTATCCTTATTTATAATTACCCGTATATTCCATATTACTAGATAATAATAGTATTATCGAATACTAGTATATAAAAAAAGTAAAATACAACTTCACACCAGGCGCAAGTAGATACATACTGGCTATAGTCAGACATGTATTTTTTCCCCACTATTTTTCAACCAACAATTCAACGACATTGACCTCTCCATCGAGCCAATCACAAACAAACCTACAAATCCTCCCAAACAAACCAAGCAGCGTACTGTGAAAGAGTTGAAAACAAACCTACCTCTCTCTCTCTCTTTCTACCTTTCCCTATACCTCCACTCGTAAATCCCCAACAGATACATATCAGTTCGCACGCGCGCGTACGGCTTTGCTCTTGCCTATATAGCCGCGTGCGCGCTTGGTAATCCAAATTCGTCGTGGGAAACACGTACTGCTAAACCTCGGGAGATCTGGCCGAGTATGCGCGCGTGCCACAGCGAGTGCAGTAATTCGCTCGCGTGCGCACGACTCCACTGCTATGGGAATATAGGCGTGATCCTGTAATTTTGCAAACCCGAGAAGTGAGCGAGAGAGAGAGAGAGAGAGAGAGAGATCGACACGGGGATTATGACGGGGTTCAAGTTTGAGCGAAGAAGTGGCCGTAAATGAGGGTTAACGAGGGGCGGTACGGCGGCGAGCGAGTAAGAAGTCTGTGTGTTGTGGGTTGGTACTACTGTCGTTTGTACGCGATTTTTACGAGTGGTTTTCTAATATATTCGCCTTCGTTTTTGCAGAAGCATTGAGAATTCAGTGAAATATTAGGGTAGATTACAAGATATAAGGATAAAATACAGAAATATGGCAAACAATTTTATTGTGGGTATCGATTAAAAATTTTGGATATGGAATTTTTGTGAAATAAAATTTTTTGGCGTTCTGCTATAACTTTGCGATAACGACAATGGAGACACGAGATTTCGGTGTAAATATTGACCCCCCAGTGAAGTTCATTTTTCACTACCCTAAGGAGATCACAATACCGCCACCGACTGCGTAAAAGTGAAATTTATAGAACCATCCTTTTCCAATTTGACCGTAATAAAAAATAATATCTTGGACAAAGTCATTCCGTGCAGAATAGTGGCAATAAATCTAAGTGCTCTCAAGAACCTTGCAGTCAAATTCGGACGGTAAGAAATTGCGCGAGATTCTGGATTTTCCAGTTGGCTTATAAACTGAATTATAAGAGAGTGACTTCGTTATTTGCTGGTCATGTAACATACTGACGTTTCATTTCCAGAAAAGATATATCGAGCACGTGCTTTGCAGCGCGATCCAGATATTTATATAAATTGCTTGAAAACAGGTTGAAGATATCATACCTATAATTTATTTAATGAACCGTTATTTTCATCTAATTGAATACTTATTGGAAAAATTTCAAGTTAAAAACCATCCCATCAATTCAATTTAAACTCCATTAGTCTTCTCCCTACATTGTAACGGTCAAAACAATATGTCCAAGAAACTTAAGAACCACCATCATAACCCAGATAACCCCTCAACACCATTAAGTCTCCCCATGCTTTAAAATCAAGAAACTAAATCCCAGCTAAACCAAAAAATAATAAGAACGTCCCGACGGGCGAAGAATTAATTAAGAATGCCAATATAACGTAATAAAGCACAACAACAATAACAGCAACAGTAACAACACGTGCACCTTCTTCACCGGCTTAACGGGTCATTGATCTCCCAGCACCTTCCCAACTACCACACTCGCGCACAGCGGGGAGGCCACGAGGAGAGATTAATCTCGCTCGTTTTCTCATTCTCTCTCGCTCTTTCTCGTGTGTGCAAGTGACGCGTAAAATCAACGATCTCCACGGGCCAGGCAACGGGGGTCACGGAAGTGTAAGAAATCCGCCGCGCCAGGCGCGCGCGTATATTGTATTACTCGCTCGATTTTACGGCTTCGGTTTAGACCGACGCTCGTTCGCTCGCGAGAGGAAACCTGATAACCTTGCGCCTCTCCTACCCTCGCCGACGACAAAAGAAAGAGAAGAAGAAGACGTCGCGTGGATTAATGCGCGTCATGTCGCAAGTTCATAAATTCGATTATCGTCGTTATGTATATCTATATAAGCGCGTCTCACGTCATTATCGAGAGACGTTACACTTAGTATCAGCCTGCGATCCATTATGCGATGCGGGCGTATTGGATGGATAGAGTGACAAGGGAAGGTATATAGGAAATGGAATGGATCTGTTAGATATTGGGGAACTCTAGTAAATAGAGGACCAACAGTGTGGGTAGGATATAAAGAGTCGTAGATGCGTGTATTTTTGTATGAGTGAAAGAGAGAAGATTGCGTAATACGCGTCGGGAACGGTGCGTCGCCGCTGGATTGATACGTAAAGGTTTCCGGTAATCTGATTTGCGGAATGGCTGCGTTCGCGTGTTCGAATCGGAGACGGGGGTATATTGTTGGGTAGAAGGAAGGTGGGTACCGGGAAATAAAAGCTTTTTTAGATGCGAAACGGGGTGATTGAGTTATCGGGCGTCGTTTGTCGATCGACTTGTTTTAGTATAAGAAAATTGTTATCGTTACGCTCGTACAATTATTTTCTTTTCTCTTTTAAATTGATATTTATGCAATAATTATCGCGTAAAAAATGAGTTTTATAAGAACAAATCTGGGTTAAATTTCTCTGTCAAATATTTATAAGCAACATTTTTGCAGCGTGTGACCTATCGATTAACAATAAACCCAAATTCTCAAGATATTTTGACGTTATATATATTGGCCGCTTGCAATAGTATATGTGTAAAAATCGATTACCGCAAAGATTTACTCAGATTACGTTGAAATCGAGCCTGTACAAGTAATTATAGGCTAAATCTATTCGCAGGGTTAAGAGTAATTTTCGATGATAGATAATATAGAATACCGCTGTTATATGGAAAGCGAATTTAAACGATTATTGGTTCCGGTAGCTCGTGTATGCCTAGATTATAAACTAGATATGCAAACCCTTACGAGTCAATGTATAATGTGGCGATAAGAAGCATTAGTAAATTATTATCTTATTTACTTTCTATTTAATATAAAATTCTTCTATCGATTATCACTTTTAAATAAACTTTCACGATATAGTATGAATATACTAAACTTTACTTTACTTTTTCTTCCACCTACTAACATAACTTCTTCGCCTAACCGCTACACCATCAGCACGAACTTTCCACGCGACCCTAAAAGCATCACACAAACATCCCAAAAAAAAAGTATCATCCCCTACGGACGTCGCCTATTTACATCGTTCACCAGGCGCACTAATCGCTAACAACTATAGCTAACGCAAAAGCTTGCACACATATACACACATAGACGCGTGCGCGCATAACTCCCTCTCCCTTCCAGAACACAAAAGCTCGCGCTTTTCGATCCGCCTACCCGGATCGATTCGCAAAAGCTGCCGCTGCCTCAACCGCCAGCTCGTCTGGTCCCTCTCAGTCTCCCGTTCGTTCGCGATAAAACACAAAACCCATTCTACTAAACAAAAGCGACACATTCTGACGCAGCGCCAGCCAGCGCCTCTCTAATCTAATCGTCGCAGTAAGTGCATAACACCGACGGCTGCTGCTGCTGCTACTGCTGGCCACTCCTTCGACACGTGTTACTACGCCATCCAAAATTAGGTCATCGACTGCTGCTGTAACACCAGCAGTAGAAGCAGCAGCAGTAGAAGCAGCTTCCCCGATAACAAAGGCTTCCTTAAAGTGGCTTTTAATATATTCGCGCCGGAGGCCCACTCACATGCACATATAAGGAGGAGGAGTAGTTGTAGCAGTAGGCTAGATTGGTATTATAGTACGTGGCTTTCGGCCCGTATTTTTCGCTTAGAAGCAGAGGATAATAATAAGCGTGGTAACAAGAAACGCATGAAAACAGCATTTTACGCGTGTTTGTGTATGTGTGTGTGTGGGCGGATACGAAGGTATAAGCATGGGGAAAAGAGAGGAGAGCCGCAATTTAGATAGGGAAATTTCGACGCTGTAAATTTTTGCCATGGCGCGCGCATGTGTATGGTGTGGGTCTGAGTACGCAAACACAATTTTGAAAATTCATGTTTTCCCGAGGCGTTTGCGGTAGGAAAGCTCGCGCGTGCGGTGAAGAAGGCTGGGGCGTTGTTTATTTTCCGATGGTTGTGAGATTATACAAATACTTTTACTGGGCAATCGAATCATTGGTGGTTTTAATAAAATGTACACACGGATACCGCAATGTTTAGATAATATATAATATCGGTTGTACGCGATATGTGTGGCAAACTGTTAGTTGAACGCAAACTATAAATACGTCTTTTATTGAATCTATGGTTTTATAAAAAAGAAATTAGAAGTTTTATAATATATATATATATATATAACATTTTTTTTATTTTTTTTATAACATTGAGTTTACAGTATGCGGTATCATGACATAGATAAAAAATAAAAGAAGCTTTTAGCACAATATTTGGATTCATTTGAATTTATACAACGTTATTTTCAGACAGAAAGTATCCTCCGCTGTGCAAATATTTAGACTCGGCAAACAAATCTATATACAGTAAATTTCATTCAAAATCCATTTTTAATATCTAGAAAGCTTCGCTCATCTTTCCTACCATCCTGTAAACTCAAAATATCTTTACCCCGCGGAATGAAAAATATTTATCTCTAAACCCTTGGAGCTAGAACGACCATCCAGTACTCGTTCAAGTAGAAAAAAAAGTCGAGAGAGCGCGGCCAGGATCACACCGACACACACACACAACCTCACCCTTCTCGCTTTACACTCTCACACCCTCCGCGCGTTATTCGATGAACTTTAATCAACGTCGAGCAGCTCTTTCCCTCTCACACTATGTCTCGCTCACTCTCCATTGAAAATCTCCCATTCATGAAAGTCGATAAGCAAGCTTCTCCCACAACAACGAAGCTCGTGCGTTCGCTCACGTCGATTACGTAACGCTGCCGAAATCCATAACGACGCTTCCTCCCTCCCTTTACTAAACCCTTCTATCATCCCTCGAAAAGAAAACACACACACACATACATACACGTATCGTACATATCATTTTATATATCTTATGCGCGTTCTACTTTTCGACTCCCATCATAAACAAAGCAAAAAGAAAAAGAGCCGTAGGGAGGTAGCAACAGCGCTCGATCGAGCGTAAAGAAAAGAAATGTATAATGCATGTAACGACGAACTCTTACCTTGCGAGTTGCCGTTGTGCTGATTCGACTGCTGGGACGGTAGCTGGGGCATGCCCGGGTAGAGGGGTGATGGATGGGGCGAGGTTCGATTACTGCCCGGTGGATTGCCGCTGGTAGGAGTCGGCGTTGCCGACGACTGCGAGGTAGGCTGTTGCTGTGATTGCTGTCCCTGCTGTGCCTGCTGTTGTTGCTGCTGGGACTGCAGGAACGACTGCTGGGGCTGCGAGGTAGGCGTCGCCGCTGGCGTACCTCCGCCTTGCTGTTGTTGCTGTTGCTGATGCTGCTGCTGCAATTGCTGTTGCAGTTGCTGTTGCAGCTGCTGCTGGTGATGGGCTTGCTGTTGCTGGGGTGTCGGGGGCTTCTGTGGGAGCGTGTCACCCGTTGGACCTGCAAAGTGGGTTTTGTTAATTATTGAAGTGCTCGAAATTCCTTAATTAGTTTTAGGTACACACAGCTTGTTAATTTGTAAAAAAGGTTCGTTTTTTTCTGTTTTAAATACTTTTCAATTATATGTGTATGAACGAGATGAATAAAAGTCATTAACGTTTATAAAGCACGAGTTGTTTGATTTTTGTATAATTTAATTATTGAGGAATCAACTAACAGAGACAAATATTTAGTGAATGCACATTCGGAGTGAGCAAAAGGATCGTTAATAACTCATTGATAATAATAAATGAATAAAGGACATTTTTTTTTGTTTGCTTCATTAAACATAATTAAGAAAACATAAAACGGCGTATATTTTATGATTAATTTTATTTTCAAGTACGTTTTATTTTATCACAATACCATCGTAAAAACGCGGCCCGCTTTTATGTGCGGTTTTTTTTCTTTTTATGCGTATGAGGCTGTCGTGGCTTTATATGTTTTTGCATAAAATTTGTGGTCGGCCAACGCAGCATGTTATTTTACGCCTGAAAAGTGAACGATCACGTAATTTTCTTTTTGTGATGCCATTTGTTCCAAGATACTGTTTTATTTTTTATGTATAATTTTATAGTATTTTATGCATTAAAGTTAATTGATTGTATTATTTGCTCATTATTCTGTATCCCAAATATTCAATGAGTATACCCATTTTATAACATTTATTTAAAGATTTTGTAATACAATTTTGAAAAAAAAAAATTGCAAGATAAACAGTTTATTTTACTGTATTCCTGACGTGCGATAATGAAGGAAACTATCTTCTGTTATACAGAATACCTACTGCCGGTAAACAGGGTTTCTTCTTTACCGCATGTACGTACTACACCATAATGCTTCATAAGTTACTATTACGATGGTTTAATTAAACTTTTATAATTTTAATACTTTGAAATTATTAATTATAAAAATAACATACTTTATAAGTTATAATATTATTTACGTCATTGGTAAATAACAACTTAATAAATGCATACACCGTTTTACACCAAGGTTAAATACAATCAGTACTTGCCAAGTTCAATGTGATAACTTTAATCATTCTTTAATAATCAATATGCAAGTAAAAGACGACAATTCAAGACGTTTTTATATTCGATTTTCAAAGTTTCAAAGTTACAAAAGTAAATCGATATACTTACTATTTTCGGGGATGGGCGACGTAGGACTTTCAGGCAACAGTATACCCTTCTGTACAAGCTCATCTCTGTTCGCTCTAACAGAAATTTTCCTTTCGAGCGCTAGAAAATAAATATGAAAGTGTCAGAATAAAGCCGGTAAGATGGAGCACATATAAAACGATCGCTCTTTATAATCGCCGTAATCCCTGGATAATCCAAGGCGGATTACTAAAATGCAATCATCTTACTCGCAAGATAACGTCTACTTACATCTCGACGCGGCCTCGAACTTGTCCGATTTCTTTTTCCGTTTCCATTTCCACGGCTTAAAGAGTCTACCAAGGGCCGAAAATTTGCTTTTCCTTTCGAGCGGCGGCGTCCGCGTGCCCGAGCCCAAGCTGTTCGTTCGTAGGGCTGCGCCATTCTGCTTTTTCGCTGCAATCAGAAAAGAAAACATTGATTAGAATTACTAACGAATTTCCAAACAGAATTCTCATTTCTATCATCACAAACATTGTATTCGCTAACGTATATAAAAGTTCGTAAATATAAATTACAGTGAAGGAAGGGGGATTTACTCGTGCTAGGTAATATTGATTCTGGCGAAGAATATGGTGAAATACGATTTCCGTCATACCGACGTGAGATCTCCCGTTTTCCGGCTATTTCGCACGATATATTGCATCCTGAGCTGTGCAGCAGCGATCTGCTTTACCCTGCGCATTGCAGGCGTGCGCATCTTTGCCGGAAAATCAGCGAGAGATAACAACTTGTGCGTGCAGCGGCATTCGGTGTGAAAAGCGCCGCGACGGCGGTGGAGAGATAATTTATCAACGAATTTCTCGTGAAATGTGACGGCGTGCAATCGGTGCGCGTTATACTCTGCTATTTATAATGTCTGAATGAGGGAACTGAGGAAGATAATTGTGTCACATTTGTTATGCGCGCAATGACGTGTTTCAAATATTTGCGTTATTAGATGTAACACGTGTAATGCAATGCCTTTATCTGTAATGAAATAATTGTTTCAGTGAGAGCATGACCAAATGCAGAGGTCGATACGGTCGTGTAATTGATTATTTTGCGTAATTAAATGTGCTATAATAATTGGTTACAATATGTGATTTGCTTCTGTATTGAAGCATAGACAGATAATTGATTAGTTTCAGTCTATATTTAGAATTAATATATGAAAGCCTTACGATCGTTTGAAACAATGTACATGGAAACAAAATCAATAAAAAATTTTATCTTTTATTATTATTTCAAATACAACATGTCATACTCACTACTTTTTAAGACTAGATTTCAAATTTAAAAAAAAAATCTCTTTCCTAAGGAATATGTAGAGATAATATTTGAAAATTACAGTTTTTAGTGTAAGAAAAAGATACAAAACACTCCTTCGATAATAACTCAGTTTCCGACTTCCGCGAACATAACGCTCAAATGACGAGGCTCTTCTAAGTATTTTATCTGTGAGAAAATATCTTCGAAGTCCCTCATAGCGCAAGTTTATGGGGATGTAAGAAGAAACCATTAAGACATTCGATTAGATTCGCAAAAAAATAAAAACTGAAAAAAAAGAAAAATAAGCGTACTTCCGCAAAATTTTGCACGTCAGTTACTCATAAATTACTGTCGAGAAACTTTTTTCCCATATATCGTACCATGTTAAACAGCTGTTTCACTATTGCGATTTTCATTGATAGCCAATATTTACGATATTTTCCTGCTTCATTGTCAATATTATTTTTTAAGATTCGCTAAATTTGCATAACAAAATGTTTTTCAAATGCAAATGAAATGCAGTATTTCAAAGTGTCACAATAACTCAAGTAATAGTTAAAATAGTTACCTTCATGCGTTCATTTAAGATAAGTTAAAAAATGAGTCGAAAACTTCAAAATAACATTTTGTTAATTAGTTCTTCAAAAAAGAAAAATTTTATCATGAAAATAATGAAAGGAAAATGTTATTTATTTTATCTTAACGCTTTTCAAACTAATAACCACCGTCATTCGTTTTAAAGTTTATCATAAAATATTCATTCGAGTATGACATTATAATAACGACAACATTTTCATTAAAATATACCAAGAGATAATTTCACAGCAAGGTAAAGAAAAAAAGAACTTTATGTTTCATCTCGAAATTTATCTCGCACATTCACAACATCCTGAGTACAGCGCGAGTGATAAAATTAATTCAAAAGCAAAAAAAAAAAAACAAGGTAAAAGCTCACATACAACCCCAAACGTCGCAGACTTTCACGCGGCGTCCGTCCGCACACCGCAATTCGCGTCACGCGACGTGCGCACAGCGCCAACACGATTTATCATTCCTTTTGTTATAATCCACGAGCCAAACGGAGCCGAAAGGAAAACAAGCAAACGAACCATTACCCCTCTAAACACCCATCCTCGAGCGAAAATTCGCCTCCAACTGCAGCAGCAATAGCAGCAACGTCACGTGCAAACGCGCAACTTTTGGCGCCTTCTCACCATATACTGAGGGGAGGCGAGTGAAAAATCGCTGGTTATTACGTGCACGTAAACTCTCTCTCTCTCTCTCACGCGCGCACGCGGCCACGTCGAATTACCCGGGCAATTTTTCACTCGCCCGGCTTATTCATGATATTGGCCGGGGCGCATGCACTAACGTATTGGTCGTCGGCACTGACGCGACGCGACGCCGCCACCGCTGCTGCTGCTGCTGCTGCTGCCGCGGATCAATACCTCGATATATAGTCGTGTACGAGCGCGTGTTGAAGAGAGAAATAGAGAGAGAGCGAGATAGGGAGAGAGAGTAGCAAGCAAGTTCGGGGATTATTTAACGTGTTCTTATTTTT
>JAYJLV010063083.1:0-45540 GCA_036873485.1 Torymus texanus
CCGGTACATATATATATATATATATATATATATATATATATATATGTGTGTGTGTGTGTATATATATATATATAATGCGCGACTGTTGATTTCGACTATATATACGAATTGAAATCGAAATTTAATTTAACGCAGCGAATTCATGCATAATACTTTCGTATAGAAAGTATGCATGGCATGTACAATCTACATTAATTATGGGAAGTATTTTCGAGTGGTATACTACTGGATTTTCGCGGTGTATCGGATATTGTTTTAGTTAATCCAGATGTCATGTGGCAGTATGAATCACAGATTTGTAATTAATTACCATTGTATAATAAAACTCTACTTTTTAATCAATCGCATCGCTATAACAGTTAATTTTTACATTGAATCAAAAAATTGAATTATTAGTTAATATATAGTTACGTGTATAACCACGCAAATTAAACGGTTCCCACATACGAATAGCTTCATAGGTCACCTAAATTACCATTCAAACTCAATTATAGTCTCGACTCTTTTCTCCAATTCACACACGTACACACATTCTCCCTCTCACGGGAACTTTCGTACTTCAACTTTACTCGCCGAACCCAAACGCATATATATATCCCAATCCCCCATAAAGTTCGGGGTCCGAAAATTCGCGCTATCTTGAGCAATTTGCAAGGATGATGCGCATGCGCACACGCGTACGATACATATTACGCGCCGCATCGCTGCTACCTCTCTCTCTCTCCTGTGTAAAAACCACCAGGGATACATATTCATACGAGCTCGCGCGCTGCTCGAGCCGATTGCACATGAATAATGCTAACAAATGTAAATGCTCGAGAATGGATATACCATAGGATGTGTATAGGGATGCGCGCGTCGAATAACCCTTTTCTTCTTTGAAGGATGCGACGTGTACGTGGTATTTTATGAATTATCGACGACTATGTGCAAGTGTATCAATTATCGAGCCGGCCACGAGCACTAATTGTCGCCGTTGTAATTATTGAGGCGACGGGGTGGAAAAGTGATGCGCGCGAACGCTGGTGATGGAAATTCAAGTGATGTAGACGGAGGAGAAATTTAAAAGTCTATGCAGTAAGTAGGGTCGAGTAGAATGACATTTTAATTAGCTTTGGTGCTAGAAAATGTGGCACTGCTTGGTTATATGTTAGTTGCAAGTAAAGTTACCAGTTAGAATATTTTTGCAAAAGCGTTGTTGATGTCAACATTGTACTTGAAAATTAAATTACTTTTAAAGATACACACGTGCGGTAGGGGAAAGGACGGTTTTATCTTTTTGAGAATTTCAAGTTAACTATGTATATAATTCTCAACAAAGGAAATATGAACAATGGCAATCGCTTGTAAAATTGAAAATATTTTAGTAAAATCAAAAAATTCTATTAAAAATATTGATTAAACTTTCAAAAATAACAATTTACCAACGCCGTTTTTAATAAAAAAAAAATATAACGTACATACACCAACGTTGTCAATTAACAAACTATTTTATAATTAAGAAATTTTCATTTTTTTTGTTTATGAAAAATGTATCGAAAATTTTGTTACCTGCAAAATATTCTATTAGTACAAAAATATTTACTTCCAAAATGTTTTTTTCGATATATTTCATAAATTTATTATTCACCTACAGAATATGAGATATACATAATACCTTTCACACATTCCTGCAACCCTTACTTTCAAGAACCACGCGTACCGCGGAAACATAACTATGAGGACCCTCGAACCACTATAGCGACATTACGCGTTCCACTTTTTCGTCATATATATATCCGGTAACGCGTGACGCTAATGATTCGCGCTGTTCGTTTGACAGGGGGAATTCGCCCTCTCTCTCTCGCACGCATGCCACGTCATTTGATTAACGACCCCGATATCGGTGCCGTGATTGACCGTTATATAACTCTCGGGTCGGGTTTGATATGATAACGGTCGTTATGATGGTTGGGATAGGAAAGTTTAAAGAATGGCGAGGCTGTTGGCGAAATCTTTTTTTATCTAAAAAACCTGGAAGGTAGAAAAGAGACTAGTAAAAAAAATGAATAATTAAACTACATAAACTGGGGATTTTTCAGTCACAATAAGAGTATTAACTAATAAAAAAACTCGGTGATAAGAAATTCGAATGGAAGAAAAAGGATTGAATATATACATATATAAATCATTCATACTTTCCATCCCATCTCATTATTAAATTCACGAAATATTTCCAAAAGAACCGCATCTCTCATTGTAAAATATCTCTCTGCACGTCAGTCTCAGAACCCAGCAGAGACTTCCTCCTATACGCATCCTCATTGTCCTCCCGTTACCATTCCTTCTCTCATTTCAACCTCGACGCATACTACGTACACGCTCAAGTCCAAGACGCCCCAGCTAATTAAAAACTACGCGCGTGTATATATGTGTTTGTCCTGTACGCGCGTACAGCAGGATGATAGCAAACAAAAACGAAGAAGAAGAAGAAGAAGAAGAAGTAAAAGCAAGCAAGCAAGCAAGCAAGAAGGACCCCGGAAGCGTGTATATATACAGCAGCGAGTTCTTTCTTAATTAAAAAGCACTCGGACCAGGCGTCGCGTGGACCTGGCAGTTGCAGTTGCGCACTGGGAGCTTGACATGCTAATAAGAGTAAGAGAGAGAGAGAGAGGAGGCTTTTAAATTTGAAAAAAACGCGTTTGGTTTGCAAAGTGCAACGGCTGGCATGATGAATCAGGATGTGTTTAATTAATTACATACACGTGAGGTGAGTGTAGTTTGGTCGCGCGATGTCTGGATGTTTTAAGTGTCTACTCGCTGTAATTAAGCGCCGCGTGTCGTAGCGATATGAAAGTAGTAAGAATATATAGAAAGTACGCTAGAGACATGAGTATAATATTATTTAGAAAAATAGTCGGAAGAAGTATAACCCAACACAAACCATTCCACCGATTGCGTATACGAGCATTCACTATACCTTAATAATGACATTCATTTTCTCCAACAACCATAACGTATTAATATTTCAGAGATTGATTATATCATCAAAAACCCTGATCGCCGCGTCAAAACGTAAGAGCCGCATAAATCGCCTGTTATTAATAACCCCACCTCTATATATACACTCATCCACGCGGACTTCCTTAATCTTACATCTCGTAGGATAAACATCCGAATCTCTCCCTCTAAATCGATATCTAACAAACGGCCTTCCTCTCCTCAAATTGTTTTCCCTATCTTCTACCTTATCCGACATAAATATAATACGCCCATATATAACTACCGAACCATTCCTCATTCGCGATCATGCTGCACCCTCGAAACATCGACCGCCCATCTCCTTTATCACTACGTCTAATAATGAATCTCCGTAGCCCTGACTAATTTCTACTGGCCCGGTCAATCCCGATCCTAACGCCCGTAAATTTCCGCGTAATCTCGAGACCGTCGAACATCCCTGGTGTGGTGCGCAGAGAAATGCCGGAAGTCGTCAGAGTGGTGTGTAAGCGAGTGAGTGAGAGAGAGAGCGAGTGAAGTATGCGAGAATGCAGGAACCCCGAGCTACCGTACGTTAATTGCACGGTTATGCGAGGTGCGATTCATTGGAGCATATATCGAGTCTATGAAGGCTATTGTACCAACCTCGGATTATGGGAAATTACGGCTTTTCTGTGATTCTTATACCGTTGTGTATTATAATAATTTAATATACTGTATAAAAAGGTCGGAAAGCTACTTTAATAACTGAGAATACTCGCCATCATTATTTCACGCAAGTAAACAAAAATTATTACATGTGTATTACTGCACACTATACGTGGACTCTGCGTTTTACATCAGTCGGACAGAAGTTCGTGGAAAATTCCACGCGGTTGAATAAGCATCGCGAATTTTGCTCTTTCTCTTCTTCCTGCTCGCAACTTTATATATACAAATGGTAAAACGAGGGCACAAGGCTTCTGCTACAACCGCCTGGTTGTATTGTTTACCCGAACTTTTTTCCGCACCCTTTTTAAAAGAGCTCGTGGAACTAGTTGTATATACGAACGCTAACGCGGAGAAGGCAATTATATGAGAAATGCAGAAAAAGTATGCGTTAAAATATTTCGCTTCTATGTACAAAAGAGAGAGAGAGAGAGAGAGAGAGAGAGAGAGAGAGAGAGAGAGAGAGAGAGAGAGAGAGAGAGAGAGAGAGAGCGCGAATAATTGCGGACTCTAAAGTAGTGCTTGATGTTTTCTCACAGCGTAAGGAATTACATTGTTTTAGTTATTAATAAGCTTTTTTTTAGTACAAAGCATACTACATGTGTGCGTGTTTATATGATAAACATAGTTTACACCTTCAATATTTATGTTGAACTGTTAGTTGAGTTTGAAATAGAGATAAGTATATTAGCTGGAAATGCTATTAAAAGCTTGGGATTTGCGTAATTGTAATTTCATAAGAATATGGAATTTTGAGTGAAGTACAAGCATTATATTTTAGTATACTAACGAGATTTATTTTTGTCGAAACTTTTAAAATGATAATTGTCATCATTTTATTTAAAGATTTTGATAATATTAAAAAATCTTGAGGTAAGAAGCTTTAATCAAGCCAAATATTAATTTTTTTCATTACTTATTTACTAATAATGTCTGAATGTCTGCTTAATACTTTCTTATCAGCATAATTGAATGTTTAAATATCTAAAAATTCCGTTAACGATTAACCAGCCACTTATCTTCGTAAATTATCAACCATTACATATTACAAGAACCAACCAACCACAATTGTTTTATTTTGGCCTCACTTTTCGTCCGTCATCACTTTTTTGTTACTTACAAAATCAAAAATGTCTTATACTACACGAAAAAATAAAACTTCAAGTACACAACGACATTCAACAACCACCTATAAACCTTAAGAAAGTCAAGCATCCATATACGAAAATCTATACCCATTCACCTTAACGTCTGTCTCGTTTAAATCATTGCGTTTGCATTCGACGTCCGAGTCGGGCGTTATCTCGGCGAGCAAAGAAAGTCGAAACACACATACACATACACACACATAGAGCGCGTTGTCGGCGTTTCTCGTAGTATCGGAAAGCAATTGGTATCGACCTTTCCGGCGAGACTAATAAAGTTACGAGGACTTGGCGCGCAGCAGATGTCGATGCGTATTATTCGCTTGGGTTTATTAGGCCTTTGGCCTGTGCTCCAGTCTTGTTTTTCCATGAGTTCGAGTTTCTGTATATAGCGGTAGTGGTGGTACCAAACGACCGGGAAAAAACGGAGTTGTTGGTTTTATAAGGATGGCGGTTTTATTGACTTTCGAGCTGTACACATACGCTAGTGGATAAACTTTTTCGGGTACGGATAATTCATTGGTAAAGGAGGATAAATACTTTTGTTTATGATGGATTTTCAACGAATTTTTGTTTGTCTCGAGTGGTTTTCGATGTTTGTAAAATATTTTCGACTAATTTTTTTAATTAAATTAGAGCTGATGGAAAAATAGAATGAAGAAATAGGCGGCAGTGGTTATTGCGAATAAAAAGGGGAATTCAATTACGATACAGAACTAATTTTACGAGGGAATTCGAAAACCCATTTAGCGATAACATCGTACAGGGTAAGTGTAACAAGCGAATGCCGCGCTTCGTAACGATCCATTATGTAATGATGGAAAATTGCACAGCTGCAAGTGAAAAATCAAATGCAACGAGGGTCGATATTTTCGGGGAAGGCAGAAAAGCTCCATGCCCATTTGCGATGCTTAATACGCAAAACAGAGAACGAACGGGAATAACTAGATACCGTGAATACAGTAAAACACGAGTTACTGTATAGTTTTTAATTGATAAATCTTCTGGAAATTTCTGTATGCAAAATAAGGGTTTAAAATATATAAAAACTAATATTAATGAACGATCTTTTGGAAATCACACGACGACCTCTTAATCCTAACCTAGTGACACAAAATACACACACCCTAGTCGCTCTCTCGACAAGAAACAAGCTCTTGAACCCTCATCGGGCACCTAATAACCCCGTAATCACTTCCCCCATCCCAGTCCTTTTCGTCAATTAACATCCATTCTGGAACGGGCGAAAAAGCCTCTCTTCCATGCTCCCGAAGTGGAGTTAATTTTCTGATAAGGACTTTCTTCCATCCAAACAGAACGACTTCGTTCCTCTCTCTCTCTCTCTCTCTCTCGCTCTCTCTTACTCACTCCCGCGAGACGCTTCTTGACGTCCAGCATTTCGCGACTCTCACTCGCAACACTTTGCGCTACCGGTGGGGAGATAAAGGCCGTGCGATAAGTCCCGTGATTAATGGACCAACGCTTTTCCCCCCGAAGGAATTCACCAGTAAAGGTGTGTGTGTGAGTGCTGTATACTGAGACCTGTAACGTGCGCAAAGAGATGTATCGGTTTTGGAAGGGGAAAGGAGAGAGAGAGAGAGAGAGAGTGAGAGAGAGAGAGAGAGAAAGGAAATCGTTACCTCGGTTCCGACGTCTCCTTGGATTCGAACGTCGTCGTTGTCGCCTGGAATAGTTATACTGTAGTGGGTCGCGAAATTTTCAGTTCTCCGATGATTTAAAGCAACTACAGAAGGTGACGGAACGTTTGGATTTCTATTTTTTTTAGAGGGGTTAGAAGGGGTTTTGTAGTTTAAAAATATTTTGAAGAGCGAAGTACGATAAATGTTTGTTTGATAGAGGATGCTTGAATGGGTTTAATCGTGAAATTCCAAACGAAATCGGAAATCGTATTATTTATTTTGCAAAAGTTCAACTTTAAAAATCACGAACATTTTTATAATATCGGCCGCACATCGGCTTTGAAATATTACTTTTCATACGAGCCATTTTCCTAATGGAAATATCGGTTATATTTTTCGAATCTACACACATGCACTATATATCTGATTCAAATCGGGGCAATTTTGATAATTGGATTTCCCCTCCCCCAAAAAAAAAATTTCCTACTTCTATGATCAAAAACTTTTAATCCATCAGACATTGTGAAATCAGATAAAAAAGTTTCCCGCATTAAAATCTAAAAAGTATCTCTCTCGAGTTAAATAAAAGCGGTAGTGACTTTTAAAAATCGATGTGAACCGATCACGAATTAACCAATAGTTTTCAACTTCCGACTCGGCATACGAAAATTTTGACGAAATTTTACTTTTTATCCAAGCTCCCAACTGTATTCCCGTTAATCAAGTAATTCCTCGTCACGTTAATTAAAAGTCACCCTTTTCCTACCTTCGAAAAAGTAGCCCGACGCGCATTATTGATCAGCACGTGAAAAAAAAACAGTCTCAAATATTTACAAACCCAAAATTTTCCAAAGCGCACGAGATAAAAAGACAGCGTAGTTTATTTTCCAACACGGAACGATTTCGACTGCAACTGATCGACTTTCCAACATATAAACATGCGAAATTCGTCGAACCGTACTGTCGTTTGATTTTGTATTCTAACAATCTACTGGTTCTCTCACTTTTTTTACTTTGACTCTTCAACTTCAGGTTCAATGACATCGTATCCAACAATCGTATTCGAAATAATATTCTTACAACCCGCGTGTTATTTAGAGAATCATTGCTTATAAAGAGGGACTGAAAAAAAAACGTTTTAAACGCGAGTTCATTTTTCATGGGGCGAGAAGTCCGACAGTAGAATATAGCGCCTCTTCGCGCGATTATCAGGCTCTCGCGCGGCCATAAAACTTAGAGCGTGATTTATGACGGGTCTTATGTTTCGAAGCATTAGTTATACCCCTTTTTGCAGAAATAAAAGAGAGGCGAGGGTGGCGCTATCGGGTATCGGACGGCCAGCTTTAACCTAAAGCCGTCCGTTATAGAAAAGTGTGTTATGAAAATTTGACTACAGATGTAGCTATATTTAATTGTTTTCAATTATTTCACTGTGTTAAAATTCTTTAGGAATAAAGTGTGACAATGTTACGAGGCAATCGTACGTCGAAACATACATTACTCTATTCTTTCGTTATAGATTTATTGAATGTATTTTGAGCCTAAATGAGTTGTATAATATGCTCTTATGGCCATTATAAGTTCTTTTTAAATTAATTGATATGCTTATTTAGTATACATAAGTTTTATACCAGTGTCAGTAAAAAGGAGTTTTAAATCCATTTTATTTTATTGAAATATTTCGTTATTTATTATATTATATAAACGGATTTTTTGGAAATACAACGAGAAAATTTCATATTTTTTCACTTTTTCACTTATTATTATTGTTAAAATAATACAAATATTTATATAGTATAAATGTCATGTACAGTAATATTTACATACAATCTTTCTATTCATTTGATCGATAAAAAACTATAAATCGACAACCGTAGAAAGTAAAAAAACATTTTGTGTTTTCGTAAACAAATAAAATTCTGTGAATTCTGACATATATACACATATTTTTTCAACATATATTTTTCATTTTCCACGATTTTCTACAGTGGTACATTAAATCCCTTTTTTCAAAATTGCAAAGTTTCTTTTTTCTTACTTTTACATTATATTTTTTTTATTATTCGCGTAAACAAGAAAAACTTCGCCATTCTTTTCAACATAGATCCCTAGACATTATTAACTCAAAAGTCTTAAAACAATATTTCTTTTAATTAAAATTTAAGTACACCTTTACCTTATATTCTTTCCACCAATACCCATCGTCATCAACCAACCGTCCATTCACCATCCCACTTCCACACACATATCCGAAACCACCATACATGTTCATACATTACCACTCACTTGGCATCTCACCCCTCCTCGCGCCTCAATAGCCTGCGTTCATACATCCTAATGGATTAAACGATCATAGTCGTCGTCGCGGATCCTCCTCCTTCTCCTCTCCTCTATACCACTACCACCCGTGGGACTTCCTCCTTTATACCCTCGAAGCTGAATCGCAAATCTGGGCCGAATCAATTTGACGCCGAGCAAACAATCGCCTCCTCCTTTCCCCCCACCCCCTCTTTCAAACTCCGTAAACACGTGTATACGTACAGTCAGCGATGGTCGTGTTCGAAACTTGGCCGAAAACTCGATAATTGATTTAAAGGCTTGGCCAAACAAGATACAGCGCGTCCGCGTGAGCTTCGTTATCGCACGAGAGAACACGAGAGAGAGAGAGAGAGAGAGAGAGAGAGAGTTTGGGATAGGGCAAAGGGGCAAGTTCGCGAATGCCGACGTTTGCGTTCGAATCTTTGCACCTCCTCGGGTTAGTGCGCAAGAGAGAGAGATAGTTGTGGTCGACGAGAGTGAAGGAAATCGTTTTGCTTTAGGGCCGCCCTCGCCTGCGGTGTGGTAAGAATGTGCTTCGTTGTGTCTTGGCAAGTGTGTGAAGCGCTGAGAGCTTGCGAAAGGTACAAGCCACGAGGGTACGTAAACGATTGTTAGGTATACATGGAGGAAGGGGGAATGTACCGATATTGATCCGTACTAAATTTGATATTCAATGTGAGAGAGAGAGAGAGAACTTTTCTTTCAGTTATAAGCTTTTACTCGAGATGGTGAGATTCTTTGTTTGTTTGGGATAGTAAATGTTACAATATGTGACTGAATGAAAAAAGATCGGTAATTGTCGGTTGAGTTTGTACGACCAATTTATCCAGGATCCGGGCATTTGTGCTGATAATTAATAGCGCAAAGCCTCAAAATTTCAAGGCAATTAATATTCGAGCTCATTTGGAGGTCTACAAACGATAAATTTTATCTTTAAATGCTGGCTGACACAGTCCTGTCATATATGCATGAAAATAAACGTTTCCAATAAATTTAAAGCTTTTCTAAATACCTAAAAATACACGACAAACGCCTTAAAATAATATCTTTTTTCAGAACTATAAAATAATAAATATTTTTAGTGTCTCTTATAATAAACTAAATAATAAGAACAAAAATTTATAGCCAAGCTCTGAAACCTCTTGATCTAAACCCCGTAGTAGCAAATCTCACGCGAACAATCGACCACCACCGACAATTGAAGTCAATTCAGAATCCGACAAATTAAATCTCGAGGTAAAAATCCCCGCACGCGCGAAGGCAGTCACAGAGAACAGCTTTAACAGGATCGCGCCGCGGAATAATGGAGAGGAAAAAACCACACCGCGAGGCGAGCTAAAGACAAAAAAAACACACACAGAGACGCGCTACGTCCCAGAGGCATGCGTGCAAATACAAATCGATCGCTGTGTAGTATATGTGTATGTGAATAAGTCTCTTTCTCTCTTATGCGTGCTTGAACTCGAAGCATCTGTGTTTCAATGTGATTCAACGATCGGAATAGAAAAAAAAAGACGAACATTCTCGCTCTTTTCTTCTGTTTTCCATGTATATATCTCTCTGACACTCTTAATTATCTCTGCGCGTCGCTGACCGCGTATGACACACTCGAACCACATCCCATATACACGAATTATTAATCACGACAGATGTCAAAAATTGCGAGGTGTATGATTTTTTAGCCATGCGAGTGATGCATCATATATCCATCCACCACACACGCATGGCTACGAGTATTAAAGCCGATCGAATAAATTGATACTTCAAAATACGGAAGCCCGAGCGGTCGTACACAACGTACCGCATAAATCACACAGCGAGTGTGCGAGCACGGAGCGTAATTACCGTCGATCCCCTCTCCACCCTTCTCCTTCATATTTACCTCTCTGGTGCGCGCGGGGGCGTGTTACTTCATTAACGTCGATGCTCGCGCGTGAGGAATTAAAATTTTCAATTGCAACGCCAGAAAATCCCTCCCGTAATTCGCTGAGACGAGCCTTATTATTTATCACCACCGTGATTAAATTCAAATTCGGAACGATCAAAGGTATCCAATTATAGGAGGGGAAAAAAACCAATACTTGATACGATAAATCATGAGGTCTGTTGTGTGTTATGAGCTTTTTCAGTTCTGTTTACTGTTGGATTTTGACGTTTTGCTGGTATACGAGTATGTAAGTGTGGTTTGGATTTGTCGGTTATGCGGTTGCGGTTCGAGAATTGAGAACAAACATTAGGTGTTGAAAAACATATAGAAATCTTGAGGTTTGAATGTTTGACGATACTCTATTGAATTTATTCAAGCATTGTGGATATATTGAAAAGGAAGAAGTTATAACTGATCTTTCAGCTGATAAATATTTATGTAAAGAATTTCAAGATCAAAATGGAGAAATTTAACCATAAGATAACTATTTTTTAGTTAACTTAATTATGGCTAAGAACGAAAATTACCCGTATTTCATATAATTATACGTACCAATCGGAAATAGGTATAACTAAAGTTCATTAAAATTAAATAAAAATTAAACAATCGTTATTAATTTATATTTTTTATATCTCTAAAATCAGAGCTGTTTAAACTCCATTGATACGAATAAAAATTCTGAATATACCAAAGAAACTCGATTATTTCTCGCCACACAACGGCTTCACAAAGCAAAAGCGTAGAAAATAGCGTGCCTCACAAGTGTAAACCGGGACACGCGGAGACCGAGAGAAGGAGAGAAAGAGAAGCAAAAAAAGCGGAGAAAAAGAAGAAGTAGAAGAAGAAGAAAAGAAACGCGGGTGGGAAGCCAGACAGAAGTCCTCTTTCGCGAAGAGGGACACGAAAAGTTGGCGCGAACCGCGAAGACCCGTGAGGTCGAACGGACAATAGCCGCTCGTTAACCGTGCGCTCGCAAGAGAGAGAAAGAGAGTGAGAGAGAGAGGCAGTAAGAGAGAAAGAGAGAATTAGCTGCGAAGATTCAGACGGAGTTGGGAATGAGTTTGGGAGTGTGGAATGAAGAGACAGAGGGAAGTAATTTTGAAGTCGATGAAGTAACTTCAAAACGCGGTCTACTAACTTTCCGTATGAAACCCTCAGAAATATTAAAAAAAAAAAAAGGAAGAAAGAGTAAAATTCAAAAATTCATATACCCCATCCTTTGCAATCTCTTATCTAAACCGGCACTTTACATTTCATTAACCCCGTCGCACACGCCATCCACCGTTCCCTTCTCGAAATCCCCATAAAACTAATCGTCCCAGACCGATCGTACAAAGCGACGACCTCAGCACACATACACACACACACACACACACACACGTGCGCTTATATCGGAATCTATCCGTCGATCCTTCTCTTTTCTCCAATACGAGATAAGACCTATAGCTGCTCTCGAGCCTCTTCCCTCTCTCTCTTTCTCTCTCTCTCTCTCTCTCTCTCTCTCTCTCTCTCGCAAACGCGATAACGGCAAAATCCAATCCAGCTGAGAGCCGCGGGGGGCGCAGAGATAGTCCCCCACTGTAGACGTCTTTTGAATGCACGTGTGTACTCGATACAGAGAGGGAGAGAGAGAGAGAAAGAGATAAACGTATGTTAATATCGGTCCCGCGACGGATGACCGGCGAACCCTTTTCCGATAGTAAAGGGTACATGCGAGGTAATGTGGATCGATAGATAGAATGGAATAGGTTGAATTTTGGGGAGTAGGTTATGTACGAAAATAGAGTTTTATTGCTATGTTTTGAAAAATTTTGTCAATTTTTTATGTAAAATTTTAAGAAGGATAGAGATACGGATCTGTGTTGATGGTTGAGTGAAGACAAGTAGATAAGTACCAAATGTGGTCAGACATTTTTCATTCTCTTGGAAGGATATACTTGATTTGAGGTTGTGAAAAGAAGATGAAATATCGCTTTGCATTTTGCGTTGACTTATGCAACGAAAAATTATTTCTACCTATACTAGAAATAGTTTTAAAACAAGACAACAGTTAATTTTAATTGACAGGAAGGACTTGTAACGATGATTTGATGTGTTTGAAAGTTACAGGAAAGTAAACTTTCTTAATAAAAAGAAAAATATGTTTTTTAACTTCTTGTTCTCCTTTTACAAGCAAATCACGATAGACCGTAATTTTCTTCGCACATAAACTCGTAGGACGGTCAAAGGACCAGTCGCAACAACTTAAAACAGAAATGAAAGACAGCGGTGCACTTTGATGCCAAACTCTCTCTCTCTCTCCCTTCCTCTCCCTCTTTCTCTCGCTCACTCCGCGTACAACTTCCGCGAGAAACTTTTAATTCGCCCCGTGAGAATCGTGACCGTTAAATCTGCATTATTTTCGCCCGTCTCTATAATATTCTCAAAAAGTCTAATGAAAACGGAATCTCAGCCTTTCCTCCCCACCCGCGTAAAAGAAACAAAGCATGCAGAGACAGAGACGAAGAGAGAGAGGGGGAAGTAGAACGAAGTTTTGCATTTTTGCATGCAAACGAGCGCTTGTCTGAGATAAGCGAGAGATAAAAGAAGCCTCGTCAACGGAGAGAGTGAGAGAGAGAGAGAGAGAGACGTTCATCATCGGCGCTACCCTTTTTGCCCTCAAAGACGAGAGAAAAAGGCATCACACAGCGTTGCCACAGTACTCCAGCTAAGAATAGTAGTAGTACACGTGCACGTGGAGCTTGAGATTATTATGCGTTTTAATTAAAATTCGGACGAGCATTTTATGCACTCTGATAAAACGTAAACAGAGCTTTTTAGCGGGAATCCTTGGTATTTTCCGAGCACAATAAATCTTCTAGTTTTCTTTTTTGTTTTTTTTTTGCTCTGTTTTATTCCACAAACAAAAATTTTTTTGCCAACATTTTTCGAGACTATATTACCCCACCGACTATAATAAGGGTTTATTGTTAAATATTAATATAATAATATTTTTTTTTTTTTATAAACCAACTAAAGAAGATATTTATATCTCCATTTTATGAGGATAATATCAGTAATTCGTTGAGGTAATGCAGCTATTAACCGATAATCTCCGTATTCTTACAGCGAATCAGCCCTTAAAGACGGATCAGTTCGGTCAGTCGTTGACGTCAGAGCTTGAAGGGAATCCGCCTCTATGGGTAACGCGGAGGCCCGTGAACAAGGGAGTCGAGGAGATTTACATCAACAATGCCAAGATCATCGAGGGCAGCAATTACGAGTCGACCTTCGGTGCTAATGAGAACGAGAAAAAGATTCAGGTATGTGTTTCTTTCAATTTTAACAGCGAAATATTTATTTAATATACGGAATTGTATATTAAAGTTTAAAGTACTTTACTTTTCGCTTTTAATTCTACCAAGAGTGGAAAATAACGTTATTCTCATACCTTTGTTTAAAATCCACCTATAATAACTGGATTTTACAGTATTTCGCTCATCTAGGATATCATTTCCACAACCGCATTTACAACTAAATCTAATTAAACATATTTCCGTATACCAAAAGAATAATTTATTCTTCCCTTCAATTTAATTATCGATTTCTTACATTATTCAAACGTATACATAAAATATAAAAATACAGAGATAGAGATATGCTACACATAGTGAATTAAAAGTTCCTTTTCCCTTCCAACAATGTTGATATTACATTCTAATTCATTGAAATAGCTTGATCAAAGCAATATCAAAACCAATGATATTTCTACTTTTCCTGAAAAGCAGTTTCGTCACTTCTTCAATACTTTTTAGTTTCACAGAACCTTTAACTTTCCAACATTTTAAATATACTTTTATATACCCCACTTACAAACAAAAAACTTATCCTTCTTTACTTTATGATACCATGTCAACATTTCTCTAAAAAATTATGAACTGTCACCTCAAAATTGTTAAATCACCTCGGCATTTAATAACCCTCACCACCATCTAAGTACACACACACATACACATACGACGTGCGCTCACATAAGGATTCCACAACGCATACATCTCGTTTCTCCCTTGCATCAACCTCTCCGCAAGGCCTTCCCTCTCTTTCTCTCTCGTCGATAATAATTGCTAGTGTGGCCTCGCTGTCCTCATTAGAAGCTCGTTAAAGCCTCCTCCCTACGCGCGCAGTACGCTACTACCTCGTAAGCTTATTGTCGCGCTGACTTTGCCTGACTCATTATATATCAGGCCTTTGAGACATTCCGCCACCACCACTACCACCACCGTCGTCGCCTGTATTTATTGGCTCGGTCGGTTGGTCGCGTTGCTCGTTGCTGAGGCTATACGAGATGCGTAATTACGCGGTAGAGGTTGATAGTATAGTGCTCCTGTCACGGAAGGCACGTGGGGGTCTTTGGTATTGCGAAAGAAGCGATTGAGAGAGGAACCTGTGTGTCTTTGGTTAAATGATTAAGAGGAAGGAGATTTTGGTTTTAAGATAGGAATATTTCTTTTACTTGTTACGCTCCTGGTATGGAAAGAGTCCGATGTAAATTATTTCGATCCTTTATTTTTTCAATTATATGACTGCATATTTTACAAATTAATCAGTAAAGTATTAATATTCTCTTTGACATGAGTGTTTCCGTCGCGACGTTCAAGCAACGGATGATAAGAAACCAATGACTCAGTAAAAGAATAAATTATCCGCAATGTTCTTTATTATTCAATTCCTGCACGTACTGTATATATACCGTTTTATCAAACTCTCAAATCCAAATTCCCCATACACTTCACAATCAACCAGACATAAAAAATATTTCCATATTACCGTTACCCCTTTACGTATTATCGCCGCCGTCCCAGTCTACCATACAATAACCATGTCCTTATCTCTCGGCATCGAAAGCACTTCCGGGAATCCTATCGCTCTTCCTCAAACACACACGTGTATCCTGTCCCCGACGGCGTCATTACAAAAACATCGCGCGTTACATCTCTCTTAGCCGTACCAATCAATAACCTACCACCGCGAGTATTTGCGAAGAAGCCAATTAAGGTGGCAGTAGCAGCATACGTGTATATACGTACGTACACTTACGTCGTGTGCAAACACAATTAAAACTATCCTCAACGCGAGTGCACACACGTGTCGCGTTGTATTTGCCCAGGTTATGAAAATAATATGTCGAGCCGCGAAGACGCAGGGGAGAGTTGGAAAACGCGCCTGGTTCCCGCGTGAATTCAATGTTGACTCAATGATCCGTCGCGATTTTCTACCATTCTCTCTTGTGCGCGTGCGTGGGGACGTAATTCAATTTCAATCTCTCTCTGCGAGACGCACACGGGACATACTTTTTCTGTTTTCTATTCTTTTTCACCGAGAGGTTAATACAGTGCAAAGACGAGACGGGGATGAGATGAGTTTACCTCGCGAATTGAATTGCCCGTGGGGTAAGGGAAACGTTTTTTTTTTTTCATAGTTCAGGTTGTTTGTTTTCAACGCGCTTTGGGAAGTTATTCGAATGTTATTGTTTGAGTACAATTGCGAAAGTTATGATAATCAAAATCTGTTGTAACTCGGCTACTATATATACAGTAAGATACACTGTAGATAAAAGTTATCTTTGTTTTTACATTATTAACAGACCTCATCATTGGACATCCTTTATACTCTCCTCCTCCTAAAATCCATAACCCTATACATCCAGTACAGAAAAATCTTCCAAAAATCTTCCATCACCTGACCAAAGAACTTTCCCCCTCCCTCTTTCTACCAGTATCTCAGTAGAAAAACACTCGTCTGGCAAGGAAAACAATCACTCAGCGAAAAGCGAAAGCCCTGTCGTCGTCTTTGTCGTCGGCTACGGCGGCATTCGGATCTCGCGAGGCGTGTGAAAGCTCGCGCGCGTCGAAGGAGAAAAATCGAGGGAGAGTGGAAGCTTTTTGCAAGAAGGCTGCACGACGGGCCGCTCGATTCAATGAATCCCGGAGTGGCCTTAAAGGGAAGAGAGGCGCAAGCGCGCGCGGTTCTTGGGTATCTATATATAGGCAAGCTTTCGCGTAGGAAAGGTACGCGTGCGAAAATTCGGGCATTGATCTCTCTGTTTCTCTGCCAAATGGTTGGAAGGTGGTTGAGGAAGGGAATATGTGGAAAATTTTAATTGTTATCGTGAAGTGATAATGCGTTTTGTATCAATGTGTGATAGGAATCTTCAGAATCTTAAGTTTTAGAAATAAAGATTCGTACATTATTGGGAACAGTGTAAAAGTAGGCTTCGTTTATAAAATTTTTTTGTTGAATCGACAACATTAATTAATATGCTCTGGATAAAAAAGAGGAAACAGTTTTTTTTTCAATTAATCGTTACAAAATAGAGATGCGGCTATTGTTCAAACGACCATTAAAAAAATTATAACTCTATTTTTGACGTATATGTACTTCAAACCTTTTAGAAAACCGACGCGCATTTTCTATTATACAGGGTCAGTGAACCCTGTACAATTATTATGAAAAATAACAAGTACGCCCTTTTAACCGGCACTTTCGAAGCAACGTTTTTCTCTTCAGCCACACTGTAGCACATACAATAATAATTACATACATCCAGATTAATGAACCGCGAAATTATCGGCGCTTTTGCGCTTTATCGTCGAATAAAAGCCCCATCTAGCGTGCGATTTCGCGTGTCATTTATCAAATGACGCAGGCGAGTGCGCATGCGCAAGCCGATGAAAAAGCCTTGATAAAAACACGCGCTCATTGTTTCGCTAATTAAAACTGCCACTTTTATATATATACATATATATAAATATACACATGCATTTGTCGACTATCAAGTACGCGCTACTTCTCGACTTTATTGTCTAACTGCATGCGCGATACAAAAAACAAAGAGACTGGTTAGCGCGTGTCCTAGAAAGTGAAACAATAATATGTTCATTGATTGTTTTCATTACTCGTCAAATTACAGCACATTCTTTCATTCTTCTTTACTAGGTTACACGCGCAAGTAAAATTGCACGACTTTGAAATTTAGAAAATCCGTGTGGCTTTAATTACGCGCGACTGGATTAAGGCGTTGCCGGTAATTCCCTCACGAAGGCAGGCTCGTGTGCTGTCTTCTCTCTCTCTCTTTCCCCGCAGGTCACGAGCTCGCGTCTCTCAATCTCACCCTTTCTCGTGCTTTCGGTACGTGCGGCACGAAAGTTTACGCGGCCAATCGTAAAATCAAGCCGAGAAGCACTGTTTCGGGTATGTCGGTGTGGGTGTGTGTTAATGGACTGTTTGTATATTACAATTGTTGTTTCTTTTGGTATCGAAAAAATACCGAGATTTATATTCAAAATTGAAGCATGTAGGCTAATCAGAATATTATGTTCTTCGCAGATATTGAAAATAAAATAATAATGGAGAGGGAACATTATTAATTTCCAAAGTTAATACGGTTATTATATTAGCGTATTGACTTTGTTAATGAATTACAATTAACTACAATTACAATTCTAATTTCGTAACCTTATATGGTAAGGTATTTCTAGTAATATTGACAAACAAACATTACGCTCATTCCAACGAGGAATATAACTACAACCAAATCTGTAAAAATCATATTTCCTGTTACTTAATTAACCCCACTTTACTAGACCCTTACACATAAAAATATTTTCCCCCTCGTGTCTCTTCTATAACCGCTACCCACAAGAGATAATCGATTCTTGGCAAAGCATTCCCGCAACAACTCTCGCATTCTCTCCTCTCCGTGCCTTCTACTACTTCCCCTCCCATTACCGTTAAATCACAATTCGCTAAACGAATTTGTCTCCGGAAGCACTATAAAAGAGAAGCTATACGTATACAAACACCTACACAATGCAATGCAATGCGCGATGATAACCGGCACCCGAGTGTGCAGTTCCAAGCCACTTGTTAATAACGAATTCGCGCGCAAGAATTCGCCACGTAAAGTTAGATTTACTCGACGGTGTATCTTCTGTGAGGAGAGGGGAAGGCGAAAGGTTATATTACGCTGATTCCGAGGGACGATTAAGATAGCGGGCATATTTTCATTCGAGTTGGAAAGTTCGTGGGTTAATGTTCTTGTGTTGGTGTGTATGGTATAACGTGAAATATAGTGAAGAATTAATTTTAACGCGTTATTGTGTGGTAAACATTTGTTTCGGTGTACGAAGGGTTTTATGGAATAAGAATATTAAAATTTTTAAATTATTTCATGTATAGTATAAGATAATTATTAAATATGAATTAGCAGATTTATCGTTTGGTACCTAATGAATGGGATTTGCAGCTTCATTTTGCAAAAATAGAGAAGTAGAATATTAAATTGGATTAAAAAATTATCATGGTTTATATCGCAAATTCTTGGTGAAAAATGAATAATTAACGTTCAGAACACATAATACTAACTTAAAAAAGATTCAAGTAAATCTTATATAAAACCAGACCCACCATCTTAAAGTAACTCTAGTAAACCCATTCCCTCTGTATTATCAGTAACGCAAACTCACCGCTATCCTCTCAAATTAAAAATCACAGCAGCTCTCACCTCATGACCAATTCCCCCCCTCCAGTAGTGCAAACTAACTCACTGGCTGGTTACGATAATTGAAAACAAAAGCAAAAATCCTCTGTATAACAACAATCTACATGCCAACACAAAACCACTCCCCTTACCAATAACCTTAACCATCCCCTTGAATCATCTTCCTAAGAAAGCCTCTCTTGCAACAACGTTCTTCCTTCTTCTCCACTACCTCTCTGGAAAACATTCCCAACCTCGCAATAACGGCGCAAACGCCGAAATTATACAAATCCACAGACGCGCAATCCTCTCCGAAGAAAAGCGTTCATGCCGATTAAAGTTAACGATACTGCCACGGTCGCAATTAAGTAAAAGGCTACGCGCGCGCGTTCGCTCCGCGAGAAAGTCTAATCGCCTTTATTTTCTTTTCGCACTTGCGTTCGCGGGAGGAACGCTGATCTTGGGTGCGGTTATCCTTCGAGAGAGAGGCGAGTAGCAGTCGTTAGCAAGACGGCGAGATTGCGCTGTGAGAGAGTCGATTAAGCGTTTTAGGACAGTTTTTACACCAAGTACGAGAAGGGAGAGAGAGAGAGAGAGAGCGTAGTGGCCAGCGATACCGTGGTTGCACTATAGTTGCGTCTGCGAGGAATTAGAGATTAGGCTGAAGTAGTTGCTTGCTGGTCGCTGGTAGAAGCACCGAGATACGGATCTTGGAGGGAAGTGTACTACTCAAAGAAGTACGTTAACACGTTCTCTTTGAATCTCAGATTTACTTACCAATTACTGATGAATTAGTGATTACTGATTATTCATGAATTGACTCTTTATGTGGTGTCACAAGTATCGGTGGTTTTAGGAAAAGGAAAATATGTTTGATCTTGTCGATGCGCATCTGACTAGTTCTTCACGTATTTAAGTTTTTTTTTTTGTGCAAAGTGTTAAAAATTTGATTGATCCTATTTGTACTACCGATTTAGTTTAGTATAACATCACTAGGTGGCGTGTTCTATTCAAACACTGTAACATAAAAAAGGTAGAAAAAAAATAATTCTTCAGTCCCTATATATGTAAGTGTCTTATTAAGGGACAATTGGTGATGTGGATCTCTTATTTCATACAAACAACATCATCGTGAAAATCTTTTAGATTAGCACAGTCGACAGTCAATGTTTTTTTTTAATTTTACGTGATATATATGACAACCGTGAACGAATAAAAAGAGGTCACTGTCCCTGATATATATATATATATATATATATATATATATATCAGCACAGAGCGCCATCACAACCGTGCCTCGTGCAACTATTTACCCTCTACACCTATACGAGTACTTCTCAAAGTCAGAAAACGCGACGTTCCTATCCACAGCACCGCATTCAAAGCAAAACGCGTCGGTTGCTTCATCCTCCTCCCTCTAAACGCCATGCTGTCGTCACCCCTTTCGTCCACGTCGATCGCATCTCTCTCTCTCTCTCTCTACTCCGCCTCAGTCCTCATTGACTCTCACTGCTCTGCCACGACACACACACATACATACACTCACCCACTCTCTCTCTCTTCTCCCCCGAGCTTTCGCACAGGCAAATTTAATAAAAGACCCTGCACACGCGCGCGCGCGAAACCCGAAGGCAGCGATGCTATAGTAGTAGTCGTCGAGCGCGCGCGAAGTCAGCCGTAAACCAATAACGGAACTTTGGCGCGGCCGAGAGTGCAGATTGCAGGTCAGCGCACTGCTGCGCGCACACTCGATCGAGGGCCGTATACAGCACTGGCACGTCTGTCCCCCAGCAGTTTCTCAATTACGCGAGCTTGTTTACGCGGCAAGAACGCGAGTGAGGGAGAGGAAGAGAGAGAGAGAGAGAGAGAAGGGTTTATTATTCGAGAGAAGTTTGAGGGATCTTTTGTGATGCGCTGAGGGATGTATAGAACGGTACTGCTGGTATCTTGTCTGATGCAACGCGTATGCTGGATATGCTGATGATTTCTTTGGATTGGAACGATGAGTTTTTTATGGATCTAGTTACAACGTTACCATAACATCCAATAATCGAGAAATTTACTTGCCCATACAACCAAACCCTTATCGTTTTGCACAAAAAAGTGAAAAATCAGCCGCGAACCGAACTTCGTAAACCCCTTGACTCTTCACTTCCAAGACGAGGCTTTTATTACAGATCCACTATGTTTTAATTAAAACACCTAAGAATTATGCCACACACGCGCGCGCGCGCATCTCATAGCTTTATAACCACTGAAACGTTCGAGCAGATGCGCGCACGCTGGCGTACAGTATATGTGTGTAAAACGAAGAAGTTACGCCCGGCCATATTTTTCAGACGGCTGCGCCCTCTGGTAGTTCCGCGCGCTCTACTCCCACCCCGTTTAAATTAGGATCGCGATAAATTTGCCTTAAGAGCGTCGAGCGTATAAAGGGGATGGGAAAGCTGCTACTAGTCCCTCTTCCACTCTATACCTTTCTTTTTAATCGCTCGCTTTTCGTTTTCAGAAAACGTGGGTGAGAAAAGTTTTTTGGCTTCGCGGTTTAGCTTTTGCGGGGTTTTGCATATTTTAAGTTTTTTGTTTGGAAAAGTATGGGTGTTTGTGAAAGTGTTCTATCATTGATTGAAGTAAATGTTGAACAAAAAATAGCTTATACTACCAGATCTATAAAGAAATCATACCTATGATCTCTTAATTACATTAAATCATTAAACAACCATCAACAATTATAGAATACCCTCAAATCAGTAGTACCACGCAAATCTCTAAAAGCCTTCTTTAAAAGAAAATATCCAGTTCAATAAATCTTCCACCGCAAGCATCTGCTAAGTACACCGGATCATCAAAAAACCAGCAACTCTCACAAACAAGTCTTTCGCTTCTCTCTCCCCACCGAACAGCACTAAATCACAACTGTTCGAATCGCTCGAACGCTTCCGCGCGCAACTTTTCCCTATTTACACTTTTATCAGTTTGTTAAATACTCCCTCTTCTCCTCTCCCCCCCTCTTCTCTGGAGGAAACGTACACATACACACACATATAGTGGCGTCGCTTAACGTTGACAAACGCTACACCGCGCGAGCCTTTTATCTTCCTCCCTCTTTCCTACTCTCTTCCGCCTCAAAATTATTTATCTCTCCGAGCGAGTTCTTACTGCCGCTCTCTCGCTTGCGCTCCCACGCGCAGAGCGCATCTTTATAATTGCACGGAGACTTATCAGCAGCGACAAACATTAGCGCTCCACGCGTTCTCGCCCCCGCTATTTTTCTCCCCTGGAGTAAGACAAATGGAAGCCCGAGGTTTGGCGGCCTTATCGTCCCGGGCAAACAAACTCTCTCTCTCTCTCTCTCTCTCTCTCTCTCTCTCTCTCTCTCTCTCTCTCTCTCTTTTCCTTCATCCGCCCTTTTCCCTCTTTGTTTTGCCATTTCGTTGTTGTCTCTCGAGCGCGCGTGTACGAAGGACAGTTTTTGCCACGGCACGTGAGAGCTCGACGACTGTCTTTTCGACTGTTTTATTTCGGTATTTTTCTTCTTACCTTTATGGCTTTGGAATTCCAACTCGTAATCTTTCTCTCGAGCGCTTTCTCTTCCTTTCGCGTACGCTGCTTCTTTTTTTTTTCATTTTCTCGCCATTTATTTGTCACCAAGACCGCGCGTGCGGTGGCAGCTGCTGTTACTGTAGTGGTGAGAGAACGTTTAGGCGAGTAGTTATACCAAGGATTCGATCTTTTGGAGTGTCGATGTCTGAGCATAATGAGAAAAGATGAAATAATAAGTAGATATGGTGTGAGTTTAGTCAGACCTTGAATTTCAATCGTTAGCTTTTTCCTATGCCATAATATTGTTTTACGTACATATAAATACAAATATGGCTTGTTCGCCTTATAGTTGATCTAATTTACATAACTTATGAGACAATCTAATATAACCGAGTTTTAAAAAAAATATTTCACCTTATTCAATTTAAACTTTATCAATACCCACGTCACAAATGACCACTTACATCGACAAGCAAATAAAAAAAAATCGACCCTCTACATCCTTTTATTTTCAATCGTCCATCACACATACGTTAACCTTTACTACTACCGTCAACCCTACTTCCTAAACACAAAAAGAGGAAGAAGCTTTCACCAGAAGTGAGAAAGAGAAAGAGAGAAACGGCCTTTCAGTCAGCTTCGACCTTTTCCACCGTTTGATGAATCGTTCGTCGTGGCTTTTACTCTCGCGATCGCTTCGGCTTTTTCGCGGACTGATAGAAGTGAAATTGATAAGGACTCGAATCGCCACATTGGATTGCAACGCGAAGAGGAGAGAAAGAGAGATGGATCGAGGTGCACGGATCTTAAATTTAACGATACCGATAGAAATCTTTGCGCGATAAAATATAAGTTTTTAACAGTGAGATAAAAACAAGACTCACATCGACGCTAATAGCTGTTACATTATACTTGAAAAGTCTGTGTGTGTGTATATAAAATTATTTATAAATATGATTTCGTTGAACCCTCGTCAACCTGAACGTAAATAATCGAAGCAAATTTCTCGCTTGTATAGAACCCGCGTGACGATGTATCCCTTTGCACATCGGCACATCAAAAGTATCCTCGAGTAACATCACGAATAGTCATCCCTCTCTCCTTCTCTTTCTCTCCGCTTTGTTCGCTTTTGCTCTCTCCCGGTCGTCACGGATAAATAGGACTCGTCGCTTCTTTACTCTCTCTCTCTCTCTCTCTCTCTCTCTCGACCATTTTCTCTCCCGTTTGCCTCCCGGCGGAAATTGCCACACAATGCTAAATGATAAATTATTTCTCTCGCTGATTCTCGGAGAATTGCGTGTGTACATACGAAAGGGGAGAGCAGAGGGATGATGACGGTTTTCAACAATGGAGATGTGTAGCGGCTTATGTCGCTGCCTACGACTTTTTCATCGGATGACATGTGATTTAATGGATTGCTCGGTTTTAATTATTATATGATAATATAGTAAATGATAATGGTTATAAAATAACATAATTAAATCGTAATGACGTCGTTTACGTACAAATAAAAGTAAAAATATATATTTAAACCATAAAATGATTGATTTTAATATTTCAACTGTTTCGACGCATCGAGACAATAGTCGTGCTGTCTGCGAGATAAAATTCCACCTGCCAAAACTCGTACGACTCTAAGCGATCTTCATAAAAGGCAAGTGTAACGGGCGTCGTGGCAGTAGTAGTAGTAGTAGTACTCGAGGCGGTGACTCCATGAAATTGTCTTCGAACTGTCGCTTGCAATTTCACAGGGCATCCCAAATAGATTTTTTGCGCCACGCGTTTTGTCGATACAAAGCCAGAGCTTTTGTGTTCCTCTCTTTCTTTTTTTTCTTTTTATTTTCATTACAGGCAGGTGCACTTACTATTGTCTTCTCGCGTCGATGTTACTTTGCTTCATATTGACGTGGAACGCGTCCTGGAATGCAGCTGCAGATATTTTCCTGTACACGGGGAAAAACGTGACAGTAGAGCGTGGCGTGTGCGAGGAGCCCTTCGATTTTTATATGAGAGAAATATTGTCTACCGCTGAGAAAAATATTTGAAGACATTTCTCTTTTGTCCCCTTTTTGCTTTTATAGTTATTAAGCTTAATAATTCACATTTCATTCGAATTAAATTTTTCATCCTACAATTGTATATTCTTTTATTATTTGTTACAGGTGTTGCACAAGATTTCCGAAGTTCTCGAGCCCGTCCAGCCACTCCGGAGTTCTGAACTCATTTATAATCCAGATGCCTTCCAATTCCTCAACCAGAGTGAAAACTTGAAATTGGGAAATCATCGTGTTCGGTTAGTATGACATTTACCTTGAAAACAAAGTTGCGACCTGGCGTCCCGCAGAGGGAAAATTGAAAAAGTTAATGCGCACCGAGAGTGTGAGAGAGAAAGAGGAGAGTCGGAACTTTCGAATTTGATAAATTTGTTACCGTCCATTTATTACCATAGGAAATTGCGGTTATTAAATTAGTGTACGAGTTAAATCGCGTATCAGTGAACATCTTTTAGCTCGGCTAGAGTAAATAAGGATGGACGTTGTTCATTTTATTGCGCTTTGGTCAACATATAGAATGACAAATTTTCAAAGAATCTATTATAAAACATTTCAGAATATCGCGTGAGACGTACGTGAAGTCTTTATGATAGTACAATCAACTTCTACAAGCTATAACTTTGTTAAATTGATTTATTGGATAAGGGTAGCGAAAAAATAATTATTCTTGTCATATTCGTAATTTTTGAGAAATTAAAGATGTTCGTATAGTATAGTAAGCGTCATCTTTCCCTCCTTGTCTCTGTCTTTCTTTCTTACGTACTGATAAAATTATGCATCCAAATATCAACGATCCTTGGATAAACAACCACTCTTCGTACGTACCATCTAATGTATACACACTCTTCTCCTTGTACTCCCAAACAGTACAAATCTGCCTGTGAATCTATTAACAACTAACAATGACTAAAAGATTCTCTCCCCAAAAAATGATATGTACGTATAAAAAATAATTCAGCGTTCTGTAAATAATAACAACATCATCTCTTGAAGAATTCGCCGTCTATCGTCACGTACACCATAGCAAAAGTTCCGTCCGGCCTAAAACCCTCACTATACCCGCACACCCTATATATACATCATCCGTCAACAATGAATTCACACTCTCCCCTCCTTTTCTTACTTACATACCAGCTGCCATACTTGCACGCGTACGTCTCAGAAAATTTCCATCGAAAAATTCTCTCCATCCAACTAGCGAGAAAATTCGGCACCAGTTCAAACGCGTACCTTCTTTCGCTGACATCTCCGGGGGCATTCAATTTTCGCGCATTCCCAGGCGGCGCGAGGGCACACTGGGTATGCCCGAAACAAACGGAAAGAAGCTGCATTCCCGTCGCGTAGTCGAGGACGTAAATACGCGCACTGTAGCAGCAGCAGCCGCCGTCGCTGCATTCCGAATCTTTAATTTGGAGCGAGCGAAAGGCTCGAGAGAATTTCGAAGCAAGGTGGAGTCGTGCATACAAAGGACGAAAGAGGTTGTCGCACAGGTGCGGACGATGTGCTGTGCGCTTGTGTTTTTGTTTCGCCTGGAGTAATGCTGACTTAATTTTTTTTTGGAAGGTGAAGGTTTACGCGAATATGGGACTATTCGAGCATAGTGATAGTGTTAAGATTGACAGAGTTGATAATGTTATAAAAAGTAGATTATTGTGCGAATAAATAATTATTACTCTTTCGTTTCAGCACTTTCCATCATCGAGTGAAGGTAGCTGGTAAAGCGAATGTCTTTAGTGCGGAGGGCAAGTACACCTTCTTCATCCCCGTCGACGAAGGCTTTAAGGTGCGTATAAATTCCCAAACGTTACACTCTTAAAACACCAAAGAAAACAAAAAAAGTTCTCGTGACCCAAGCGCGAGTCAACGTCCCGTGACTACGCTGACAGGCACGTCTGAAAAATTCTCGGGCCAAGAAAGCCGCCCATCCCCTTGGGCCATGTTTGCCAGGTCGCCGGCGGGGGTCTTCAATTCGCTTCGTGCCGACACGTGCGCGGTGGCAGCGGCCAATTTTTCGAAAGGCTCGTCGCTGTCGAGGATCCTGACGTGGCATTTTTTTCGACGAGAGTTAAAAGGGAAAGAGAGAAAGATGCTACTGGGGATATTGAATTTTTTTTCTCGGTTGTTATGAGTGTATCCAAAAAAAATTTTTTTTTTTATATGCAGAGTATTTACGTGTATAAAAGCACTGGGACGGTTTGGTAAAAATAATTATGGTTACCGATTTAGATTAACCGTGGTTTCAGAATAAATGTCGGCTCGCGTATAACTATTTTCAGGGAGTACACTTTGGTAGAAAAGCAGTTATCGAATTTCGATTAAGTTGTTTCTTTTTATACTGGGTTCATTTAAAAATCCTCCTAAACGGGATATAAAATATTCTATTTTCAAACCTGTGCTCGCAGAGATATTTGTTCTCTTCGGATCACCAATTATTTATATTTAAAGCACATCCGTGACTATTTTTAAATTCACTAAATCTAATCGATTAATCAATCACGCTAGCAATAATATATTTTTTATGACTTCGAAAAATGTTTTAAAACATCTTGACACGCCGCAGATTTGGTCATACGTCGCGGCGCGTGAGAAAAAAAAGCAATCAGAGTCCACCAATAAACGTATCAGGAAACACTTACAAACGATGGATGGGACTTACAAAACTTTCGTAAACCCGCGTGTACGCATGGTAAAAAAAGCTGCAGGAAGTAGAATCGGATGATGATGCATTGCTTACGACGATAGACATTTTTTTAGACATATCGGCTAACACCATCGTTAAAGTGCGATAGTCACGAGCGACGTAGTATAGCGTAGTTGTGGGACAATTTTTTTTCTGTGTCATAATTTTATGTTTCACCATTACCTTTCATCACCAGCGATTTATAATTTTGTACCATGCTGTTTGCTACGCATTTGCACTTTTAGAAAATACCCTCTATCGATTTGTACAAAAATTAACGTAACCTTCCATTACGCGAATTTTGGCGGCTGTCATTAATGAAGTTATTTCCATTTTGAAAATGGTTTAGCATTTTACCGGAATAATTTGCAAACGACGGTGCTTTCAGACCAAATTGAAAGCTTTTATGAAACGCACGCTGCAACGCATTCACAACATTACAAACGCAAACTGAATCAAAAATAATACGTAGCAAAGTTCTACAGGAATCGGCGAAACAGCATTTTCCAAGCGACCTTTGAATTGTTAATTACGCTAAAAATGTTGTAATGACGTCCGACCCTTTACAATAATTACTACTAATTGGCACTCAATCGTAACTGCTGCCAATTAAAACAAAAAGAAAGACAAAACAACATTACACAACTCGACACAACACCACTCGGCTAAAACGTTTCGTCTCAACCTCTCAAAACACTCCGCGTCTTCTCTCTCTCTCACTTTGTCTTCTCCAAAAACACCTTCACAGCACGCACGAAAAAATTCAATTTTCGAATAATTTTAACGCTCTACAGCACTTCCTTTCCTTCTCTTTCGCTGTAGTGCTTCTCCTTCTTCTTCGTCTTCTTTACGCCAACGGCATTCCAGACGCGCCGTTGAGGAATCCCTGCAACGTCAAAGCCTCGCGCCGCCATTGTCCGCGCATCCACTCGTCTTTTCCTCAGCGACGACTAGACGACGACGACGACGACGCCTTTCTGCCTTTTCGCGCGAAAGCGCTGGGGGATTTTGAGCGTAGTATAAAGAGGATGGGTGGGAAATGTTTTTTTTTGTTTTTCTTAGAGGAATGACGCGAGCGTCGTTGTACTGAACCGTTTGTTGTAAATTGTCAAAGTTCTCGGTACAACGGATGACCTGAGTTTTGAAAAAGTGTCGAGATATTTAAACGATGAAGAGTTACGTAACGTTCAAAGTTGATTTCACTGTAAAGTGCAAGTATGTTTCACTTTTACAAATAGCTCTAGAATTTTCATTTCGAAATGTAGAATCTCCATTCGTAAAAAGTACAAGTTTCATTTTGTAATGTAGAATCTTATTTTTTTTTACAAACATAGAATTTTAAGTTTTGGAAAAATGTTACTTCACTAATTCAGTTGATTTTACTGTTTTATCTTTTCCGTGAAATAATTCGTTTAACCCTTAGAGGGCCGGGATGACGCCTTGAGGCGTCATACCAATGACTCGTCGACATTTGGCAATAGTTTGATCAAAAGCGGGGAACTTTCTCCCTCATTTCTATGGAGATACAGACCTCTCAAATCTCGGTCCTTTAAGGGTTAATAAGAAGAATCCATCAACTTTAATTATATTGAATTGATTCCATGAAATTTATTACAATCAGGGCCGGTTATGTCATTTATGTAACTTCGCTTTCAATGCATTAATATTTAATTCTTTATAAAACTAATTAGGTAATACAGCATTGTTAATAAGACATTCAGATATGTATGTAATAATGAAATTGTAAGGAACAAATCTTAATAATATTGCTCAATGAAGAAGATTACTATAATTACAATATGAATAAAGAAACACAGATTCTTCTTCTGCTTACTATTATCCGAATAACTTGAAAAAATTATTTACATCCTCCTTCATATGCATATAATCAAAACAAACGTCTGTTGCTAGCTACGTTCCAACCTTGACCGAGCACCTCATCAGCGTCGTGCGATTATATGCGTCGTCGTCGTCGTCGGTATAGGAGGCAAAACGAAATCGCACGCTTTATTACGTCGCGTCGGGTTCATCGATCTCTCTCTCTCTCTCTTTCTCCTTCCTTCTCTCTTCCCCAACCTTCCACTTCTCCGTGTGTACACACGCTCTTTACTCGGCGCTCGCGCTTTTAGCGGCTTTAGAGTCTCTCGTAAAACGCGCGCGAGAGACTTTTTAGCGAAAAAGGAGGCAGCCAGGCTGACTGGGTAGAAGAGGAAGAGGAGGATAGTGCTTTGTAATGCTTGCGCCGTTTTTACGGTGTTGGAGGGGGTGGGGGGAGGAGAGGATTGTTTCGGCGTGTTTTGACGGCTGGATTGTTTTTGTTACGCCAGTGGATTATCGATTGAGCTGTATAGAGTTGAAGTGTACGCTAAAGGAATGCTGCGTAAGAGTGTGTGCGTGTATGGGGGTAGTAAAAGTGGGGGGGGAATGAAGGTGGCGAGAAAAGTTAGTTCGTAAAGGTTAACGAGGACCTTTCGGGGTGGATTACGCGATGATATTAAGATTAATAAGTGTAAACTGTCGTTAGTATAAAAATGGATTACATGATGTGATTTACGGTAACCTTAACGTTATTATCATCACTTGACCAAACGACGACCAAATATCATAGCATTCACCAAAAACTCAACTTAATTAATTCAATATCATCAAGAATACCAAGTACACAGTTCCACCTGATAACCCTATAAAAACAACGCTGTCCCCGCTTAAAAACTTTAAATAAATTCACCATACTGTCAACCCTAAAGTCACCCTTAACATTTTCATCCCATCCCCTTTGCCTCTGTCAGCCATAAAAAGTCCCCTCCTCCCCCTAAACATCTCGTCACCATCCATCAGCATGTCTCCCTCGATACCTCGGCGGGTGACAAAAAAAAAATCACACAAAAGAGATATCCGAATTTTTTTTTTGCCTTACAGCCGTTACCGCGGGAGAACAAGATCGATTACCAGGTGATCGACGGCCACGTAATACCGAACCACGTGCTATTCACAGCGCCAACGCCGAGCAACAAGCCATATGAGACTTTAGCGTTCGGCGACAACCTCAAGGTCACCATCAGCTTCTCTACCGAGAGGTCCGAGAAAGGCAATGATAAATGTAAGTATACTATGTGCTTACGTATTTATATATATATATTATAAGTTATATATTTATTCAATGTTTTCAGTCTCGTTTGGCTTTAGACATTTATTTCTGTACAGTTTTTTTTATTTTGCAAAAGTTTTTTAAAGACTCATCGTTCGGGAATAATTTTCCAGGCGTTCCTTTTTAACATACACATGAATTACAGAGTCTGAAAAACCATTAATTTCCCCTGCTAAAAAATCAAGTGTCTAACCATAACCAGACGCTTCTACTGCTCTACTATTTACATAGAGAAAGTGTCCATTCTATACTTTGTGACTCTGTGCGTGGGATTGTTACAGACAATTTTAATATTCTATACGAGTTTTTTTTTTATTTTACAATAGCATCCCGGACTTGTATTACCGGTATTAAAAGTATTAAAAGGGCAAAGCTGCTATTTTGGACTCGCCGCTAAATTTTTAAACTAGTAATGCAATTGCAAACACTGTATATTTAAATCAGTGGCGAGTTGCGTACATATATATATATATATATATATATATATATATATATACACATAAATATGGACGCACGTACATACATATCGGCAAATGCATAGCGCGCCACGTTTTTTTTACTACCCCCTATAAAAAAATTTTATTTCAGCGCGAGCCCAGTTAGTGAGATTTTTTATGGGTAGTCAAAACCGCAATTCGTGTAAAACGTGTTTTACAATGAGAAACTGTGAACGTTTTATTATTTAATTACCTGAATATGCATATACGGAGGGGAGGGGCGGGAGGGTGGGAAGCAAAAATAAACATGAATATTCATGCAGACAGAAAGCGCGCGGTAACGAAATACTTGTAAAACGTATAAAAAGATTTTCATCAAGATGTTTCATTGCTCGCAGTGTTCGTCAAGTTATTACTACCTTCGAAACTCTCCCAATTACTTGGCTAAGTAAACTTTGACGAGATATACTTGGGATAGAACGTTTTTATGAATTGCGAGAAAAAGATTGTCAATCCATGTCGCTGTAAAAATGATATTTTTTTTTTATGTAAAAAATTAAAATCAAACGTTTTATCTCTCTTTGTTCATAGACTACGTCAAGTCGGATACGTTGGTGGGTGACAAATCGCATCCTACAGCTTCGGTGCTCTCCGAGATCGTCAAAGCGAACATTCCAGTAAAGAACGGCGTGGTGCACCTGATCCAGAACCCCTTAATGGTTGTCGACACCACCGTCCATGAGTTCATTCAGGTCAGTGGCACGTTCCCTTCCCTCCCTGTCCCACCTCTTTCTCTATCTCTCTTTGTCCCTCCTCTCTCTCGTCCCCCTCTTCTTTGAATTATCTTAAAAGGATAGGAGAGGAGCAGCCGACCAAGGAGACGCCGTGTGGTTGCGAAGGGAGATGGAGAGCAAGGGTGGAAAGTGGAGAGGTGCGGAAAAAGCACTCGCCTTTTGACTTTTTTCTCCCTTCCTCGCTCCCTCGTCTCGTTGTTATAGTGGTGATGGTGCTACTGCTTCTGCTGCTACCAGGAAAATGGGCTTGGATGAGGAAGACACTGGGTTGTTGTGAGTCTGGTCTGACTAAATACACGGTTGGACTACTTTTACCGTGATTCAATGATGCTGGTACCGTGATTTTAAATGAATTATTGATAAGATAGAATACTCGATTTCATCTTTAATAGTTAAGCGTGAATAAAAAGAAACTAATTTATACTTGCAAATGGTGTTGGATAACTTTTTTAACAGTATTATATCCCGAAACTTCAACCTAGTAATTAAATATTTCTTAACTAAAGTTAGAATAATACTATAATATTTCACCAAAAAAGAGATATTTATTACATATAATCGACACTGTGCTAAGAAAGACGATCGCCTACGCCCTACGTGAAATTTCACCGGATGACGTCAAACCATCGACATCAAGCTCGTTACCATCTTAAAGAAGCGGATTTCATTCGGTGAACGAAATCAATTATGCAAACTTTCGTAACAGGGGAAGGCGAAGGAGTGCTGTGAAACTTTGCGTAACAACAAGACATTCTTTCGCCTGATTAAACAGCCCAACGGTACCTTTTATATTAACTTTTCTCTCCCCCCCCCCCGTTTTCCCCCTCCATCGCGCTAAAAATACCGATTATTTGCATTTATGCTAAGCGCGCGAGTTTTCGCCTGGGAGTTGAGAAGAATGCCCGGAAAAATTGTTTAATTTCGCGGCAATTAAGAGGGGACGCCGCGCTGACTTTGTAAATAATTCGGCGCCGTTTGGCTGCACGATATGTACGAAGTTTTTAATTGCGTGTATTTAAGTTACGAAAAGTTTGTTAATCATTGAAGTTGGCTCAATTTGCATTTGATGAATCACTCGTTTGCGTATTATGGAAATTTTTGTATCAAATCAACGTGTATCTTACAAATATTTACATCAGTTTCCCCTTAGTTTTAAGCATACTAGTTAAAAATCCAATTATAAAAATTTCAAAGCCAACGTATATCAGTAAAAAAAATACGGAAAATCACTTCATGCGTATATCGCGTTTATTTTTCATTCGTCCATCAATCCGGCAACCCGTAAAACAAAAATACGGGAATACCTCAAACCTTTCATTTCCCCGAAAATCATAACAACTCAATTCCAAGTTCTAAAAATAAAAAAAAAGAAGAAAATAGAGCAACACGCACGACATTAAAAAAAAAAAAAAAACGCTTCTTTGTCGGCCAAAAGTCCATTCCGCTCTTTGACTACATTCCGCGGCGCGCCGACCGCAGGGTAAATTTGACGAGGTCGGAGATACGCCGACGACGACGATGTTGCCGCGGGCCGAATTCCGTAATGTGGCGAGGCCCAAAGCGATTCTTTTGTCGTCGTGCGGTCACGCGCGACTAGTTATAGGATTGTCTTTGCGCGTGGAATGTAGACGAGGTGATTTTTAGAAGAGGAGTTACAGGATTTGTACTGCGGTGTGAAACTTGTCGTGAATTTTTGTGGATAAAATTAAGCTTACTTTAGGAAATGTTTTTAATGGGTAATGCTATGGAACAATTGTTTTTTCATGTCTATATTAACTGACATTCTTTTGGCCAATTATTGTTTTGTTTGTATTGTTATATTGTAAAAACAATACTCATATTCTTGTTTAAAAAAAAGTAATTTAGAATAGCAAAGAAAAGATATTTTTTTTCGATCTACAAATATCGCACGATTTTCCAGTTATTCATCAAGAACCATTACAAAAAGTCCCTCAACCCTCGTTTTCTTTCAACCACTTCGCAGACGATAAAAATCTCTCACAACTCCTCACCTAAAACAAAAAGTACAAGAGTACGAAAAACTAGGCTAATACGAATCTCAAGTATACTTTTCGTTGAGCGTCGTGTGTCACCTACCTCACACACTCTCTCTCTCTCTCTCTCTCTCTCTCTCTCTCTCTCTCTCTTCCTCGCGATGCATTAGCCTAGCGGTGCACGTTCGTCAATGACGATTACGGCCGCATGGCGTCAAAACAAGGCCCGCTTAAGCGCACGGCTCACGTCTCGGCGTGTAATATCGGCGCGCAACCCTTTCCCTGTGTGCGCGCGTCACGAGCGGGAGAATACTAATGGCCCGCGCTAATGCACCAGCGCGCGCGGAATTCATAATTTATGCCGGCTGCCACCGTCGTTGCTGTGCTGCTCTTTTGCTTGGACGTTTCTTGAGAAAGAGCTGGAAAAAGGGATTGAGAGGGTGCGGGAAAATGTGGGTCAGAAGTGCGCTCGGATCGATACGGGATGAAAACGGGAGTCGTGGGATTTCGATGTGAGAGAGGGAGAGAGAATGTAGAAGTCGAGGGGGTGACTTGATTTTCGCGATTTTTCGACCTACAAACCTAGTTTAAAAGATATTCATTTTAATCATGCTTATTACTACGATTAAATACGTGTATATACCTACTTTAGCTCGTATAAATCCTCATTATTAAATTGGTAAAACTTGAAAAAACTTGTTATGTACCTAAGAATCGCAGGTTGTTAGTACTAGAACAAATACCATAAATATGACTTTAAAAGTTTTAAATTTTCACTTTTAAATTAAAAGTTCAAATATAGTAAAATCATAAACGTAATCGCCTTGTATTTCTTCACGAATAATTGTATGAATTCCGTAATAATTCTATAAACATTAACGGGAACCTAAACGCTAATCATACCGGTTGCTCGAAACGAAACAATATACCGAGCGAAAGCTCCTACAAACGACCAATTCGACGCCTTTCATTTCCACTTTACGCATCCACGGTGTGTGTATATATATACACGTCACGTAGTGCCGAGCGAATTCCGAAAGTAAATTAAAGCGGCTTCAGCGGGCACGAGCGTATAAAGAAAACTGCCGGTACACACGGCCGCATAATGCCTAATTAATTTAAGTCTCTCCCTCACTCTGCGTCTTTATTACCCACTCTAATAATATTCCTTCGTGTCGTAAAAGCTCTTGCTCCCTCTCTTACGCAACGGAGTCGAAGATAACTCTTTCGCGCCGATACTTAACCTCTCTTTCTTTCTTACGTTAATAAGAGAGGTTAGGTTCCGGCGAAATTAAGCCCGTTTCGATGACGAGAATTTTTCGCAGAGCGTGGCTCGGTGAAATATATAAAAGCTCGCACAGGTTATGTCTCGGGCGATGAGAGAATTAAGCGCGCGAGAGTCTTTTACGGGTGTCGTATAACTGCGCCTGCGCGTGCTCTCTATATACGCGCCACCGAAGATGAGTGGAAGGGGTTAAGGACTATTCGGATTATATTCGCCGGAGCTTTAATTATTCGCTTTCGACTATTACTTTTTTTTCACCCGGGGATATTGTGCTGTTAAAGTGTACTTTCTTTAGGGGGGGAGTTCGTTAAAAGGATCATAACGAAACGCAAAAACAGGTTTAATTAAAAAGTTCATTTAAGGGAAAAAAAAATAGCGAAGGAGAATAATATATATAAAAGAGTTTCTGAACGGCAAAAAAGAAAACAATAGATGTAATCGAATATTCGTCGCTAAAATTTGTTCCCGAGCTTTGCTTTGAAAACTAACCGTGCAAACTGTCAGACCAGACAATCACCGTATAGCGAGTGTCACTCGCCTGATCTATTTCGACGTGTATATGTTCAATTTGGTACCTCACACGCAGCTCACTATATATATATTCCCTCTCACAATTACATCGACGTCAAATGGAAATGTTCTCTCGCTATGTATATATGTATACCTTACAGAACAAAAGAAAAAAGGTAGCAAACGCAACAAAGAATTATATGTTTCTCACGAATCGACAAAAAAGAAAAATAAAAAAAGAAAAACAACAATAATTCCTTCTCGACCTTCGATCTAATCACATTTGAATTACAGATCGCCATATATATAGATATAGTTATATAAAATCAAAAAATCCTCCTCATCATCAAAATATATTCAGACACAGTTTGCCTGTCATATAATAAGCCACCGTCTCTTTCTATCTATCTCTCTCTCTCTCTCTCTCTCTACCTATCTCTCTCTAAGTGTGTGTGTCATTTCTCTGTCTCGCGCACCAATTTCCTGCAATTGCACCTTCAGCGCGGTACCATATGTCTGTCTTTCTATCTCTCTCTCTCTCTTTCTCTCTCTCTCTATCTATCTCTGTCTCTATCTATCTATATATATAGCACACAAAACAGCCAAAAAAAAAAAGATATTGTACCTTTGGATCCGCAGAACATCGACAACATTATGGAATGTTCACGCATCTCTGCCTTTCTTTAGTGGCAGATATGGTACCTATTGGACGATCACGTGTACATATATAAATAATTGATTTTTTTTTACCTATTTTTTTTTGTCTACTATTATCATTATTATATATACTGTACCCTTCGTTAAAAAAAGAAACAACAGCAAATATAATAACGCAACTCTGTCTCTCTGTCAAGTGCAAGAAAAAGCAAAATATATATAAATCACGTCTCCGGCACGTCTCAGCCTACTGTCTGCACCCTGTTTGAGTCTTGGGAAGCTGCGACGAGTATATTATCGAAATGATGAACGTTTCAGCAAGTGTGCATCATTATATATATATATATAGGCTTACGTTTTTTACTTTATCTATCTATCTATATCTCTGTCTCTATATCTTCCTATATGTCTGTGTCTTTGTGTCTCTGTCACCTGTCACATGGTTCTCTCTTTCCAAATTTTTCTCTTCCCTGATTATTTATCTGTCTGATTCTCTTTCTCTCTGTCTCTCTTATTTTTACTGTCGCATACTTCATTTCCATTCGACGGCTATTTATATAGTGTGAATGTTATATTGTCGTGCACCAATTGTTATACTGCGTAAGAAAATTCTTCGCTCTGATTAAGAGATTCGAATTTCAAATAAACTTTATCACAATATTCATTGTTACGCTAATTATTATTATTTGTATATAAATATTTTTGCAGTTCACACGAATCTCATAATCACTACGAAGAAAATACTAATGACTTCATTTCAGGTCTATCCCACACGTGCACTCAGTGTATTTATTGTCAATGCCGAGCAAGGAGGAAAGTCTTTGACAAAAAAAAAAAAAAAAAAACATCAAATTTACGTAGCAAGCGAACTACAATGTGAATGACATACAGTGCAAAGACAGTGTTAACCACTATACATATACTACTACAACTATCTTACTATATATACTTTGGTGTCTAGGAGAGCACAATAAAGCCGTGTCCCGCCGTCTCTTTGCACCGCCTTTTTTATTACATGTGTCTTACATCATATGATACCTTAAATACGCCACTGTGTCACATCCCGACACACTTGTCACCAACAAAATCAATCCTCGTTGATAATACATCCTCCCGATGAATTATCCACGGGGACTGATAATATTATTCCTGGATGAATATACAATGTGTCTATGGCTCTCGTAGAGAATCTCTGAAAGCTCCTATAATTCTCACTTCCGCGTCCATCATCCTTCAGTTATCATTCCTATTTTCAGTTTAACGCTCCAACATATCCTCGTCACCGAGTTCTTCAGCGCGTGCAATGCGTATACTCACACAAACGATTTCTGATGTTGACGCTCGACAAAAAAAAAGAAAGGAATATCCAAAATCCATTCTTTTTTATTATTATTATTATTATGCCGGGAAAAAAGTATAGGTGGCGCGGTTAAAAGCGAAATGTGCGTGTCGATCGGCAGTTTGTGGAAACTACTGTGTGTTTTTGCTATTTTCTCAATGGCTGGATTTTTGTCGCCTCTTTGACAGGATGCTCGGCTGTGCTCCATTTTTTTCTCGTTTCACGCGCACGTGCACTTCGCTTTTAACCGCCTCGAAAAAATTTTTTACGTCTTTTTTTTCGGTGTTTTTTTTTTTTCATTCCACACACGCATATATACACACACACTACCACTCATTTATACACCTATATGTACACATTTAATACATTCACGCATCGTTGAAACACTGCAGAAACAACGTACTCACAAGTGTATACAAACAAATGTATACAGTTTTTTTGGTAGTAATTCGAGTATCATTCCTCCCTCTTTTGAAGTTGCTATTCAGTGAGTAGAGTAATTGTACGTTCCATGTACAATTTGTCATTCGGAACGTAATGCTATTATTATTAATCCCTCGTTGACGTCCAGATATCTACTAATTTGAATATTTTTCAGATATATACAGTTGATTCGTATCTTGTTGTAATGAATCTTTTATCGATTAAGTAGACAAATTGAAAGTACCAATCGTCTTATTCTACATTTATAGAAAAATATATCAGTGAGTTACTGTAAGCTATCGAAATTTGTTTTTTTTTTTAACCATATCCAAATTTCACCGCTGGAATAAATAAAAAATTAAACAATGACCGGGTTACTCGTTTGTTCGCGTGTACGAGTAAACACGCCATTTGCCAACCTAACAAGACGAAAAACCCACGAGAATACCTTCGCCATAGTTCGAAACATCGCTCACCAGCTACAAACTATAATAATAGCCTACACGCGGGGAAATAATTCATCGACCGGGCCGCCGCGGAATTTTTCGAATTAACATCACCGTCCAGGTGAAGGTGGAAGGCGACGGAGAGCCCGTGTACCTTTGGAATTCACTAAGGAATCCTAAGGACGCGTGGCGTGCTTAAAAAAATGTAGGAAAGCCGAGTGACGGCTCATTCCCGGCCAGCGTCTTTTCTCTTCTCCTTTTTAACGAGACGAGGAGGCTAGTTTTTTCGAGGCTTTGTCGAGGAAAAGAGGAAAGCTTGCGAACTTTTTACGACCGAGGGATTCTTACGTGCTCTTTTTTATTCCGATGCTGCTGAATTTTTAGGTTATATATGCTATAGAGCTTCGAGGTGATATTCTTAAGTGGGCTGTAAAAGCGTGCGGTGGGTTAGGGATGTAGGTTAATGAATCGGCCGCGCTGAATGTCTGTGTACGTATATAATAAAGCCGGAATTCATAATATATTGTCTCTAAAACTAACATAGTAGTAAAAAGTCGTGTCGTTACGCTTCGCGACTCTTATATGGTTTTCGTTATATAAAATGAACTATTTTACTATAACTTATTTTTCATAAAGAAAAAAAAGCAATAATAATTATCTGCAGAATTTAAAGTCATATTTAAAATAAAATATACGCTTATATATTACATTTCAAGTGGAAGAGAAACCGCGACAACCCCGTGGGCAGAACAAGAAAACTTTGCGTTTCGACGTCGAAAAATCAGGGCAAATAAAACGGGCCCGTTGCAATTTATGCGACTCGCGCGACTACATACATACGTTTTTCTCTTCCCTCCTTCCATCTCGTCGTTCGTATCGAAACTCGAAGTACAGCTCGTTTCTCAGGAGAAAATTCGCTGCCGTACCGAAGGGAGATTCGATCGCGAATTTTCTTCTCCTTCTACCGCCTTTGTGCATGGCGAAAAAATTTTCTATCTCCCACGGAAGTGTGTGAAATTCCTTCGTACGTATATATATATATATATATGCGTCGAGATTTTGTAGAAAATTTTTGGAGATCGAAGTGAATGGAAAGCGAAAATTTAGTTAGGGATAAAAGTGCTATTTTATTTCGCTTGATAAATGTACCTATGAAACTATAAATAAAATTACTTAAAATTTGTTAAAATAAAAATTACTTCGATAGATCAAAGATAAACTGGATGAATAAGCAAAGAGATGAAAAAGGGCTTTTTCCATTTATCCCAAATACCCGAAATTTTATCGACTTTAACGCGGATTTATAGACACGCCGTTAATATTTTTTCGAAATCTCGCAAAAATTCGACAATATTTCGTCACCCACTTTTCATCCCTCGACATTCAACATGGAAATGACGACTCGCACAAAACACGTACCCGGATTCCCTCGAAAATTCCGACTTTTCGATCGCTTACAGACCGTATATATATATATATATATGTATACATATTCCCAACGGTATACGCGCGCGCGAGATTTATGCTAATTCGAAAAAATTAGACCGACGCTTGCTCGCTAGCTGCAATATGCTTGAGGAGAAAAAGAGATAGGAAAGGGAGAGAGTGAGTGAGTAAGCGTACGAAAATCCACGAGTTAAAAAAGTTGGCTCTTTGTTCCGGCGTAAAACGCGAGGATTAGCTCCGTTGGATGACGACTAGGAGGCGTGTTTTTTTTTTATTCTACAAGGGGTCGAAAAAAACATATATACGCACAACGTGTAGGTGAGCGGAAATTGAGAAAGTTTTTTTACGGCTTCGAGAAGTCGTTGACGACGCGGAGTTTACTAAACAATGTTAAGGGGCCGTCGAAGGGTTTTATTAAATTTTCGAGAAAATCCAATGGATTTTTCGAAATCGGTATACGTTGTGTAAAATCTTTTTATAAACTTTTCGAAAAGTGGATTATTGTGACACTCGTTATTATTTTAAAAAGAAATTTAGAGAAAAAGGTCAATTTTAAACGTAGTTTCATTCATTTAAAATTTAACCTATATTTTCTTAATCTCATCGGTTGTTTTCATCATATACCTGATATTATCACGTCTGACCAATCAACGACCCAACTACTAACTCTTTCATCACTCATCAACGCACTTAACTCTCCCACTCTCTCCCTAACAAAAAAAAAAACCCCTCGCAACCATGTTGATACGCCATCCACATTTCGCGTGCAGCTCGGTGGTAAATCCGCGGTGAGGTAGCATCCACGAGCGGACGATAATTCTCACGAGCACGTCGCGGAAGTGCAGTAAGCCTGGTGTTTAAAGCGCTCCAGGGGCTGTGATTTTTTTCCGATGAGATGTAAGAAAAAGTGGGAGGGATGATAAGACCACGGGAGGAGACGTAAGTAATTGATTTTGATAGCGCGGTGTCTCCGTGGGTTGTAAAGACACGGGGTTTATTACTGTCGGGTAGAAGTGAGCTCTAATTGTAAGATAAGATGGATTTTTGATAAAGAATGTGGAAAAACGATTGGACTTATTGTGCTTTATTAAAATATAAGTAGAGAAATTTCTTAATAATTTAAAGAAGTGAAAAAAAACCGTTTCATATAAAAATATATTTCGAAAAATGAATTGTTTTCAAGTGGATCCCAAAACCATCCAATCTCGCTCTCTTTTTCTCTCAATACCCTTCGGGTAACTCAATTTACAAATCAAAAAAATTCTTCTCTCGCTTTCAAAGTAAAAATCATCGAGAGATCGCACAGACTGGGGTATAGAAGTCGGAAAAGTGTTTCCTCTTCTCTAGCTCGCTTCCGCATTCAATTAAAAAACTCACTCTTTCAAATTACTTCGGCCCCCAGTCCTCTTTCTCTTCCAAGACTTTTCTTCCTCCCTCGCGCGGCATCTGGCGATATAATTAAAATGGTCCACGAAGTAATCGCGATTAAATTATTAGTCCCTAGCTTTTGAGCTTGGATGGTTGGCTCATTAGTTCTTATCGCGTCCGTAATTCAAAAAGTATTTTTCACTTTAACGACGCACGCGGCCCGGAAAGATTTGGAATTGGCGTTCGAAGAGCAGGAAATGTAGTTTTGAATGGTTGCATCTGGCGAATAGATGTTCCAAGATTTTGAAAAACTTTTAGATGCAAGTGCTCGTGAATGATGAGCAAAACTTTGATTTCATATTCGTAAAATATGCTGCATCTACGTCTTCGTGTTCATGTAAAAATGCAAAATATTTGTTTGTCGAAAGGTAAATTGGAAATGTATAGATAGAAAACGATATTTCCGATAATACGTGATATTTATACTCGACGTTTTACCGTAATATTTTATGAAAACATTAAAAAATCTATATATCCATTAAAACCATTCGAAACCAAAACCACGTCACCCAGCGAACAATAAACCCAAAAAAAAAGAAGAAGAATTTTCTACGAATCGATAGCCCAGTTTCGTACCGCCAAACGCAGATCCTTACGAAAATACGGAAGAAAAGCGCCCGTTATAATGGACTTTTTTTACCGCGGCATTTGTGCACGCGCATTTTTATCTCTCCCTCTCTCTCAGACTCTCTTTTGCAGAGGAAGAGAATGAGAGAGAGAGAGACACTATCGCGCGATTCCTGCCGAGCGAAAGTTATTTATTTCACGCGCCGTAGAGCTCGCGAAGATTTTCCGGTATACGAGAGAGAAAAAAATAAGCGTCACGTTGCCTCCTTTGCGCGCATGCGCGCATGACAAATATGTAGGCTATATATATATATATATATATATATATATATATACACACAGATGGGAGCGTACGGCAATTTTCGTGCATTTTCACGGATCGACGAGTTTCGCAGAGACGCGCGTGTTTATTTTGAACCTTTCTGGGTATGCTTTTATTCCGCAGTCGATGTAATTTTCAAAGGGGCGCGCCGTGAGTGTTTGAGATTCTTCCTTTCCCCGTGATATAAATTAGCCTCAGCCGTCGTACCGTCGATTGCCAATAGTCACTGTATATATAATCTTGAATTTATCGCGTTTATACAGTCGGCAGAATTTGCGCAGCAGCTATTTTGTCTATGAAAGCTGTCGGGAGATTTTCGTTTTCCATACGTACATACATATGAAATATACCGGCCGCTCGGTGAGACAAATATACCGTTTATTTGAACGCAGACGAATCACACACAAATCATTAACGCTAGAAAAGATAAACGCGCGCTGTGCCCGTGCAAATCCCGAAATCGATCCACATCGCGACAGGAGTAAATTGTATGCCCGTCACTTGCGTGGTGTATATAACATTGTTGATAAAACGTTGTGTGTGTGTATATATATATATATATATATAAATAAATAATCGACTAAGATCAATAATAGATTACCAGCTGAATATTCAAAAGGAAATATTGCGATTTCAAAGCGATCTTTCAAACCATTACACGTACACCTCCCGAAATCGCATTAATGAAATTTCTCAGTCGACACAGGCCCTCATTACCTATTCGCATGCGCGGGCGTGCGCATCAATAGTTATACACATATTCGCGTATGTTATGTTGTATGTGTGTGTGTGTATACCTACCGCTGCTACTGCCGTTCCCGTGAATCTTTAAACCGGAATCCGCAAACAACCCCTGATACACGCTTGTACGCGTTAATCAATCATACGCGGTTATAACCGAATATTCGCTCGTCGAGCTGTCGTTTCGTATAATGCGAAGCCTTTTTGCCTCCGATTACGATCAATTCTTAATGCGTGGCGGCTCCGTTAATTTGCGTTTAATTCCCATGCATTTAGGAAATATTTACGAGAAAGCTTGCAATCCGAGGAGGAAAAGATCGCACGTGTATGATGGAGAATTAATAAAATGAATGAGGGAGAATAAGACAACAGCTGGCGGCCAATGATTTATTTATCATTTATTTATTTATTTATAAGAATATACGGGTAGAAAAACCCATGATACAAAGTTAATCATAAGACGGTATACAGACGTGTGTACATATAGCATAAGCAAATTCGGTGAGAACGCAACAATTAAACAGTTTTACATTTAAAATCACAGAAAATTAATAAAACTTAAATGCATGCGTTTTAATTTTATCTTTAAAAGTGACGAATCTTGTTATGGATCTGACAACAGTAGGTAAAGAATTCCAAGATCTTAAGAGACGTGAAATCGGACTGTTAAAATTTGTACAAGTTATAGACCGCTCGTCAAGAGTGCGAGGGTCTCGGAGTGGATACGTAAAATTACGGATTGTAAAATGTTCCATTATTTGCCTGCAATTGATCATACCATTTACAATTTTAAAGGTTAGGACGATGTCAGTGTAATCGAATAAAGAGCTTATTGATGGTATTCAGAAACTTGTGGAGATAGGGGTGAAATTATGGTCGAAAATGTTCATAGGGGAGCCAGATTTGAACGCCAGGTTTCTTAAAAATTTTCTCTGTATAGATTCTATTCGATTCATGAAAACTGCAGTGTGAGGTCTCCAAACAACCGAGCAGTAACATAAAGTGGGAAGAACAAGCGTTTTAAATAATGTTATGAACGACTGTGGATTTTAAAAATCTCTGGTAGACCGTATAATAAAACCAAGGGATTTGCTGGCCGATGCAGCGATATAGTTAATGTGTTGCTCGAATGAAAGTTTATTATCAATTAGAACACCCAAGCCCATTATGCACGTCTATGATATAATAGAAGAGTTATCAATTTTATACTGATATTGGAAAGTATCCGTTTTAGAGAAAGAGATAGAGCTACATTTGTTAATATTAAACTGCATACCATTAAGCGCACATCAAGAACATAAAGAGTCAATATATTTTTGGAGGTCAGATGCGTCTAGTGACGATTTAATAGGCATGGAAAGTTTGTGGTCATCGGCGTACAGAAGAAATTGGGCATGGTTAATAAATTGACCTATGTCATTTATAAAAAGTACAAATAAAATGTGGCTAAGATACGAGCCTTGAGGTACACCCGAGGAAACTGATATATTAGAGATATAAAAGCCAGATACCCGGACAATTTGAGTACGAGTTGATAAAAATGATTTTAACCAATCAAATGCAGAATATCTGATACCAAGATTCCAAAGTTTCCAGAGAAGGCGCTTGTCGTTAACTACATCAAAAGCTTTAGAAAAATTCGTATAAATGGCGTCAACCTGGTGATGGAAGATTTAGAAATAAGTTGTTTAGGAAAATTGAGAATAAAACAACACTGTGTTCCAATTTTTTACTTTAGATATGTTGATGATACAGTAATGTGTATACATAAAGAAAAAATCGATATTGTACTACAAATGTTCAATTCGTATCATCCAAAATTGAAATTCACATACGAATTAGAAGAAAACAATAGAATAAATTTTCTTGACACAACCATTCTTAGAAACAATAATAAATTAGAATTCAATTGGTATCGCAAACTGGTAGACTCGGGAATAACTTTAAATTTCTTGTCAGATCATACTACACAACAAAAAATTAATATCGTATACAATTTAACAAACAGGGCCATTTTATTATCAAACAAAAAACTCCTAAAAAATCGAGAACTTAGATATAGTAAAAAATATATTAAAAACGAATAACTACCCGGGAAATTTTATGCAAAGATATATGGATAATAGAATAAGAAAACTAAGTACGAGAAAACAAAACACACAGTCATCAACAAATCAAATCTCTACAATCACCATTCCACACAATGGAAATATTTATAAAAAATGTCAAAAGTTATTAAAAAAGCATAATATCAGAACGGTTCCGATTGTGAACAAACCATTCAAAAATATTATTAAATTAGGGAAGGACAAAATAGATAAACTTGATAAGACGGAGATTGTATATAGTTTCAAATGTAAATAATGCCCAGGCGTGTATATAGGTGAGACAGAGAGATCATTACGACGTACCATACGAAAACTAGCACTATCAAAAATTCTAGACGAAAACTAGCATTTTGTGGTCATTGTGGACGAAAACTAACACTTT
>JAYJLV010063094.1:0-17057 GCA_036873485.1 Torymus texanus
TAGTGAATATTCACTAATGTTACGGTGGAGCAATTTTAACTAATCTTTAGTGGTTTTTTCACTAATTCAACTTTAGATACTTGGCAATCAGGATTATTACGGAGCAGTTAACTGTAAAATAGAGTGAGAACTTTTATACGGTATAATTGTAAATGAATTTCTCTTCGTTTGCATATAATTTGATTAATTCGGAAGAAGTTTTCGCAACTCTTAGTTGAGTGTAGCAACGTGTCTCACCATACTAGACTGTTTCTACTGACTGTTAGAAAAAATTACTAAAAGTTTAATCGTTTAATAGTAATAACTTTAAATATTATAATAAACTGCAATATCCGCTTAATGAAATATCCTAAACTTTATAATTATTGTTTTATCATAATAATAATATTAAAATTAAATTAATTTTAGGTACCAGAACCAAACTTTTCCCTGTTTCTAATAAAAGTTTAGCAACGTAACAGGTCCCCGACAGATTTCGAAAATCCACCTTTAAACAAAGAACCGAAAGATAACTCTACCTCACTCTCTCTCTCTCTCTCTCTCTCCCTCTCCCTCTGTCTCACTTTCTCTATAGCCGAAAACAAAAATCCGCCACGCCCGTATATGACGTTCATGCACAGGCAGCGTGCACAGGCAGGCAGGGACAGAGTTGAGCGGCAACGCGGGCTCTCGCAAAGTGTTTTAACGTAGCGACATTAGCAGTTGCGGCCAAAGGAAATATAATTATGCAGCGGGCGAAACTATTAGGGAGTGTCACGGGCGAGCAAGTTTCTGAGGCACAGCCTGCTGCCGCTAAAGAGAGAGAGAGAGCGAGAGAGATGGTGCGACAGCACAAGAGAGAAAGAGAGAGGGGCAGAGATGTGGGCTGCAGCAGGCTTGCCGAACTGCGCAGCGGAGAATGCTCGCTTACTATCTGGCTGAACCGCGCCGTCGGACGAATTATTACCGTTTCTCGGCCTTTCATGCTATCACGGAACCTTCATAATTCAGAAGCGTTTCTCCGGAAACCCCGCGCGCTCTCGTCCTACCTTCTCCTCCGTCGCCAGCGCATTCCTAATGTTTGCTAGTGAAATTAATCCTCTCTTTCTCTCGTGGATGGCGCCCCGCCGTTGCATTCTTCTTTCTCCTCCCCCCACCAGGCAGGAAAAAATTCCGAGGTATTTACATTTTTTACACGAGTACAAACACAGAAAGAGAGAAAGAAAAGGGGGCGAGTTCCTCTCTCTCTCTCTCTCTCTCTCTTTTGCTCGCGCGCTAATGAAAAGCTACGATAATGAGCCTTGTAAATAAAGCACATTACGCAAATAAGACGCGAGTATTACTGCTGCTACTGCTGCGGCTCTCTTGTATACACGAGAGGAGCGAGGGGGGCGAAAGTTAGGGGACGCGTTGGCTTCATTTGGCTTTTGCCCCAACTAATGGCATTTCGCTAGGGCGATTCTACAGGTAGAGAGGGTCTCCATTTCCTCTCTCTTTCTCTCTCGTTCGTGTGTTCTATATGCGTCTGGCTTATACGCGTGAGTACGCGCAATAAACTCGAGATATTCATTAACGTTTCGATCTGCGGTCATTGGCCGAGTCGATCGCGCGAGCTACACCTGACTCATCTTTTTCGTTTTCTCTCCCTCTTGAATCGAGAGCAAATGCGTGCCGTCTGCCGCATCGACTTGTCTGACGCGCGCTCTAGCCTCTTTTATATATAGGTATATCTATATCTATATGTGGAACGAGAGGGAGGCTGTCGCGCGTCGGAAGTATCGACTGTATACCGAATTTCATAACTTTCAATGGCCGCTCGCGCGCTGCTGTATAAGCGCGAGCAAACGTCGTCCCCGGGACATTTCCCGTGAGTGCGCGTCACGCTCGTTTTCCAATTATAAACTTTCCACTGAAAATACACTTTCTCGGAATGCTTTCTCTCTCTCTTTCTCTCTTTTTCCCTGTCTCTTTCACTCGCCGCTATATTTCACGGTATATTTTTTACTTCCCGCGTTTGCATTCATTGTGGTTATTGTGTACACTAGCACGCAGCATTTGAGTCACCGTTCGTTTGTCAGCGCATTTAGCCTTTGTCGCGGTGTCGCAAACGCATTCTTCATATATAATTCGAAATAATACATAATGTTGAAGTAGGTATGGCATATGTACCTTGAGGACTTTCTTATTTTGCGGACGCATACGCACTGGCCAGTAGCGGCGGCAGAAGCTCCGGAACGTCAGTGAAAGAAAACTTTTTAAACAGTATCACCGCGAAACTATAAGTAGCCGGAAAAAATAAAAATATGTCATACTTAAAAAAGTTACATTTGTAAAGGCCGTCGAGCCGCCCTCTTTCTATTTTTCTTTTTCTTTCCCTTTCCTCCCGGGAGAAGGGAACAATGAAGTTTCTTTTACTTAGTTACCGCAACAATAATTTTTCTCGTTAGACGTCAAGCTCATCAGAACCAAGTGTAACAATAAGAGGCGAGTTTAATGCGCTTGAAAAGTACCTTGATAGAGAGAAAGATTCGTCGTAACTCCGGAAAAGAATCAGGCGGAATGTTTAAGTGTAGCGGGTAATATTTCATTTGCATAACATACGTATAAAGAGCTTAGGTATATATAACTTTAAAATGCATTCTGGAGAAAATTAATATCTCTAAAACATGTGCACCCGAATTAAAGGTAATTTTAGTACATTTGAATATACTCCATTTAATTAAATCCTGCATCCCGGACTATTGTACGAAAATTATAATAACGCAGATTTGTACGGACCTAAATTCTGGCAAGCTCAAATCCAATCATTCGTATACTCTTGGAATCCTGCCCTCTACAAACCACACACACGAATGCATACACACTGAGAAAAGGGAAAGCCGTACAGTTGCTTTCTACAAATTTTATGCGAACTTTAATAACGTGGTTAGGTGTACCAAGCAAACACATTATATCCGCGTGAAATTCAATGAGAGCTCGTTAATGCGGCTTACAAGCTTTATTTATTATCTTCCCTTTAAACTGCTTGTAGACGAAAATTATTACACGCGAAGACTCAATAAAAGCCATCCGTACGTAAAGACACACACACACACACACACACGCTTGCATATACATATATAGGAAATGTACACAGGAAGAATTTTTCCTCGCCGCGTAAAATCCTTTCGCTGTACCTGCGGCGTAAAGCTGAAAATAAATATTTCCCAATGACAGTGTCACGAGAGAGCGCGAGTGTAATAAAAGAGCACAGCAACGCACAGCCACATTTCTGTTTTAATCTTTCGCTGAAAGCTGCTTTATAACGAATCGCCTGGTCGTCGTCGTCGTCGTCGTAGCTCACCGAACGGAATCGTAAATATAAGGATCCCTTCGGGCCGTTGCTACTACTGCAGCTGCGCGACACCTTAGGTTGATTAAGCGTCACGGCTAGCTCCCTCTCTCTCTTTCTCTCACGACGCTCGACCGACCGGTTGAATGCCTCGCATCTGTCACTAGGGCTTTATTTCCCCTCCCCACTCCCCCTCCCCTCTCACCAAAGTCCCTGGAAAAACAGAAAGCTGGCAGCGAAACCGCAAAGTGAGAGAGAGAGAGCGAGTTTCCGTGTTTCTCGAGGACGATTCCTGGTCATTTTCCCAAGCACACGGGCGCGTACGACTTGCCTCAACCCCCTCCTTTTATGTTGGACCTGATCCCTGGGCAAAGCGGAGACACACACGAGTACATTTTCACTCGACCCTCACGGATTTACTCTCTCTCGTCCTTCTGGTATATCTGTGTGTATGTGTGTGAAAGCGTATATGCATGTACACCCGACACTAGGGTATATAAGGGCGACAAAAGATAAATACGAGCAAAAATACGCAAGCAACGTTGAGCGTTTGTTTTCTCTCTCTCTTCTCTTTCTCTCTTCCCCTCATCGCGGCGTTTTTTCACTGCCGAAAGGTTAAGTGAGTTTTACGAGTATAATAAGGAAGCCGAAAGGCCGACGGCCTGCGCTCTTTCTAATTATCCCGAGTGCCGTGTGCCGCGCGTATACTCTCCACCCAGAGCTATATAGCTGTATACCAACTAAAGCAGCGCGAATGCGCTGTTTTATTATTAGTTCCCGTTAAATGGATTAAAACTAGCTTTTTGTCCGCCACGCTCATTCCACCACGAATACACGCGCGTTTGTTTATATTATGCGAGTTTCGCCGCTTGCGCGTGTAATCTGGAAATCCGAAATTCCCGGTATAGTATCCGCGCAGACACATATACACCGTATATAGAGGCCACGCATACGTGGGTTTGTGTGTGTGTGTGTATATATACTGTTTCTGCACTTTAACGAGGGTCGAATTAGTTTACTCGCACGAGCGATAACAGTGGAGCCGAAACGCATCCTCGGGCAGATTAAATCGTCTCTCCCTCCACTGCCCAAAGTTTCCCACGGCGCGCGCAATTCCCCGGCGTCTTCATCTTCCGGATTGCGCAGACGAGAGAGAGAGAGAGAGAGAGAGAGAGAGAGAGAGAGGAAGAAATACCTTTGTGAATATAGCGACGCAGCGTGCCTCTTGCCCGAGCCTACGTGAATCAATAAGCAAAAGTCATAGAGCGTCAGTAGAGTGCGTTAATCCCGCCGGGCTTGGTTTTGCATTCCGCTCTGGAGTGAAGTTTGCGAGAAGAAAAAGGACGTGAAACGCGTTAGGAATCTTCAATACAGATACGCAGCTATCGTAACATTGATAAAGGTCTGAAACATCACGGTACTATGCGAGCGTCATACAATTAATTATGTATTGAAATAACATTGAAAAGGCAAATATATCTTTTTGAAAGTAGTGTTTTTTTCCTCACAACTCTTTTACCTCGTCTGACCATACAGGAAACGCATCTACTTACTTTAAACAACCCTGATATTCCTCTCCTCGCTTCGATTCGAAAAGCCAGTTACCGTTCGACCACATTCCCAGCCCGCACCTAATGGACCCTCCGTACTTTCAGCGTAGATTTTTCTCACAACTCGGCAAGTTTCTTACACTCACGAGCACGGGGGGTAGGAGGGCATGGCGGTAATCACCTCGGCGTGTGCGAGCCAAACTCTCTCTCTCTCTCTCTCAACTCTCGCGAGAGTCGAACCCCCGCTGTGCTCCTATATACTACACACCGAGTCACCGTCTTCTCCAGCTCTAATTTTTCGCCAAACTAACTTTCCATTCTACAGCCCGAAAGCCGAAGACGCGTATATATACGTATACGCCAACGAACGGGCGTGAGAGAGAAAGAGCGAATCCTTGCGCGCTCTTTATCGCGGATTACGCGGCGGGCGAAGCCACTTTTCTCTATCTCTCGCCTGCTGCTGCTGCTGCTGCTGCTGCCGCTGCCTTGTCCCAAAGTCGAGCTACGCGCCTTATCGCCTCGCTGTCTCCGCCGCGGCAAAAAGTCATCTTTTCGCCGCCGGGATGGGGGGAAAAGGAGTATCGCGCGAGCTGCAAATGAAATTTCAAGATTCGCAAATTTATTCCACCCTCCGCTTTTCGCGTTAAAGGTAGAGAGAGAGAGAGAGTGTCGAGGTAAGGATATAACAACTTTCCTCTCCTGCGCAATTTTTTCGTACTTTACTTATCCAGCGCGCGTACCTTTCGAAAAGTAATCCAAGATAAGGAAAACTCTGCGGCGTGCACGCCTACCTCTCTCCCTCTCTCTCTTTCGTATTCTCTATAACTCTGGCTGCTCTTGCATGTATAAAATATACAGTTACACTGCGCGTGAAATTTTTAAAACCGCGGCTGCTTTTGTCGCGGCCGCGTATATAGAGAAAGAGAAAGAGAGATTTGCACGATGGTTATTTAATTAACAAACTATTCACCGCGCTGGTTTCCATTCTCTTTTCTTCCCTCTGTTCGCGCGAAAAATGGCCTTTTGCCCGGCACGTCAAAGGACACGTGATCCAGGGAATGGAGCCGGCGCTGTGGAATTAATCAAACTTCGTATAAATATATAGTAACGGAATACCGCGGAGAACGCTCGTTAAATCAACTCGCGCGAGTTCGGCTCTTGCAAGTTATACTTAAGGAACACAGATGTTACCATTAAGCCGGTGAGAATTATTAACAGTTCGAAGTCAATCACGAGTGGCCTGAATAGCGCGCTCACGCGGGATAGAGAACGGGAGGGAGAGCGAGAGAGGAAGGAAGGGGGGAGTGAGTTTGCGCACGGTGATGGAACGGCCAGGTTTGCTTAACCCAGATAACGCCAACGCCTTCAAGACATATCAGCGCGCGCTAGCGAGTGCCTGCTGCTGATGGGGAGAGCAGCGTATAAGTTGTTTCGAAAATATTGTATCAATGTCAATGTCCGCGATACGTATATATACGCGAAACGAGGGATCCCGAGAAAATCGATATCCCATTATCGTCGAGTATTACAGTTGTTCGTTAATAATTAAACTTTAAAAGAGCGGGGGGATTGTTATGTTAGACATGAGCGCTGATTGGCACGGCTTTGTGTAATCTAATGAGCCCTATGATTGGCCATGGATTAGTGGGGATGCATCTATAGATAATTTGCATGCAGCGGGCGATCTAATCAGAACTAGTTACCCACATTAACCAAAGACAAAAGCATAATATTTTACAATTAATCAATCAACAATGCAACAATAATATACACTACTGGTATAACCGTATATCATTACCGTTATAAAAATTACTTCAAAAAATGCGGAAAATATGTTACAGACACATACACACATGCGCTCGTCGTGGCAGGTATAATACTCGAAGCAAGAAACTGGCTCTAACGATTCCAGGGCGATAAAGCAAAATTTATGTCCCGCAATTTTTTACCGTAAACGCACACAACACTCACCTGCGTACCGGCGCTCTACCTTGTCAGACTAAGGATAGATTTATGAAAAGCCGTTCTCACCGCTGCACCTCTTTGCTCGCCACTCTCCCCTCGTCTTTATAGCCAAGAGAGCTTGGTAGCCAGCTAGAGCAGCGTCACCGTGTCCGGCGCAATTAATTATAATTAACGAGAAGACGATAAGAGCGGGCGACGCGCCGAGTAGGAGTAGGAGGAGGGCAGGCGGGAGAGAGAGAGAGAGAGAGACAAGTCACAGGGGAAGGTTGCATTATCGCGCGAGGCGTCTGAGCATCTGCAATCCAGCTACGGCGGCGGTGGTGGCAGCGCGTAGGTAGGTAGGTAGGTAGGTTGACTGCTTCGCAAGCGCGCGTGTACGTGACGTTTATGGGGTTGCGCGGACGCGCGGGCTGTGCTCTCCTCGCGCGCGGGGGATCGGGGTGCAGGTGGCATTACAATAACGAGGAGGTGGGGGGGGAGGTGCGCACATCGCTCCTACATCCTCTCCCCCTTGGCAGTCGTAGCTGCAGGCGCAGCTTCCGGTCTTAGCGGTGAGCGGATAACAAGCCCCCGCGTGATTCCGGCGGTAAATTCTCTCCGTATCAGCGAGAGGCAGAGAGCGAGCGAGAATCCAAGGGGATCCCCCGACCGATGGATGGACGTGGAGAGAGAGAGAGAGGGAGAGAGAGAGAGAGAGAGAGAGAGAGAGAGAGAGAGAGAACGCGTAGAGAGTGAGATCGGGGTAAAATTGCTCTTCGCACATACGGTTCTGCCAGCGGCGTAGAGGCCGGCTGGTTCGCCTTCATCCATCTTGGTTTTGCTCCGCGAGATGCCTTTATCTCTCGCTTGTCCCACTCCTTCCTCTGTTTGAATCTCGGCTGTTCCGAGCTACAGCAAAGGATTGCTATTCATTCGACTTGACCCTTTTTTTCCATTATATCCTGTACCGGAATATCGTTCGCTAAAAATCCGTGATTTATCTCTATACCCCCGCGTGCGAGTGGAATATTGTTTTTCCTTCACGTGCTGCTGCTACCTCGATGCGAAGACGAGGAGAGTAGAGCGCAAGTCAGATAAGAGAGGCGGACTTTATTTACTGATTTATACGTCTATTTTATCTCATATTTACGTAAACAAGCTTTCGAACGTTTCCTCGGACCCGCGTTAAAAATATTTCATTCTCTCGTGGAAAGCGGCGAGTGTTGTTCGAAAATAGAGAAAACATTCTATATACACACGCTTCCTCGTGCCACTATTTCACCGCTTTATTCGGATCAGCTAAATATCTGCAAATACGTTTTAAAAATTTATATGCTTTGTCATGCCGATGCGTGCACTTATATATAGAATTTAATAACGAATATTCGCGCGTTCGCGTGCTTTAAATATCGTTCGAAGCAAACACACGCGAGTCAGACGCGAGGATTTTCAATATAAAAGAAAATGAATTCCTTCAGCTATTCGCCGAGGCGATCACAATCGACGCGTACGTCGTTAAAACTCCCGTCCGGTCGCTCGCGCATTCGCGTACAAATAAAATTCTTTATTCCGAATGCGTTAATTACGTCGTTCCGTCGTGGCAATAAGAGCCGTAAAAAGAGGTCTCGCATACAAAGAGAACGGGGGAAGGCTCGCACCCCCCGAGCCGAGTAATGGCAGTCAGCAGCAGTTGGGGATGGAAACGAGAGAGGGAACGAGAGAGAGAGAGAGAGAGAGAGAGAGAGAGAGAGAGAGAGAGAGAGAGAGAGAGAGAGAGAGAGAGAGAGAGAGAGGAATGAAAATCTCCAATGCATTACCTTAAAGTGTAATTGAAAATCCACTAAAATCCCGTAGCCATTATAATAAAAATACGATTGCGCGAATTGACTCTACTGCTGCTGTTGCTGCTAGCTAGGCTAGAGAATGCGAGCGCATCGACGCGCGCAATGAGAAAGCGAGAGTAGAGGGAGGAAGGGATGGATACGCATACATGAAGGGGCAATAAAAAAGTGGGTATTCATCGCGTCGCGCAAGCGCGTCAGAGCCTCGTATATACTCTCGTACCAGCGCCGCTCTATCCATATACATACGTACATACAGGCGGGCGTAGGCGGGTAGGCTCGAATATCGCTGACATTATATCTCACTCTCCCTCTTTCGTCGCGTCGCGTGCTGCACACGCGCAGCAGTAGCAGCAGCACTGCCTCACGTTTAAGTGGGTCGAATAAAAAAAATGTCACGTTCCGCGACGAGACGCGGCCGCGCACGCGTTCGCTGCGGGAATAAAGAGCGCTGCGCGTATATATACGGGGTGAGTATATAGCAAAGCTGCATATACAGCAGCAGTAGCAGCAGCCCGGCTGCTCGAATACGTACATATAGATATACAAAGAGCGAGGGCACGAGCGATGTGCCAGTGGAGAAATACAAAGAGCGAAAGAGAGGTGGGAGGTGGCGAGATACAGAGGTGGAGAAATAAATAGAGAGGCAGGCGGTTGTGCAGAGAAGAGTGAGAGAGGGAGAGAGAGAGAAAGTGAGACAGGAGCGCGACGTTTCGCGCGGGCGGTGGTGGCAACTCCCACGCGGCAAGCGCGAATCTCGTCGCGCGGCAAGTCTCTGTGTACCGTCGACGACGCCGTCGGGGTTTGCCGTCGCTGACGACGACGACGACGACGAGGACGAGGCAGCTGACGACGATATGCAGCTTTCTCTCTCTCTCTCGTGTGCGGAATTGCAGTGCTCTACATCCCTCTGAACAAGACCTCTACTCGATGTCACTGGAGGCTTGTACCACCTCGTGTACTTCTTCGCTCTCGCTCTCTCTGGCTCTCTCTGTGTTTGTATATTCACTGAGCGCAAAGCTCCCCCCTCCACTCTCAGCAAGTATGCCGAGGTAACAGCAGTAGTAGTAGCGGCAACTACGGGCCGGGGACATTTGTTTAATTAATACCGCACGCTTGCGCAACGTGTACTCCTGGTCGCCTCCCGCGGCGAAATTAAACTGCCTTTAAAAATGTCTTTTAGTTTTGCCCTCTCTCTCTCTCTCTCTTTCTCGTGGTCCTCGTTTACAGAGGGGAGAAGGCTGCAAGAGGCGCGCGCGCTGCACTGCCAGTAACTCGCCTTTATTATTTAAGGTGATTTCCGTATTCGGCGAGTTTCGTTCTCCACTCTGCCACGGCTTTTTCTCACCGCTCTCCCTGCTGTGTAGCGCGAAAGTGCTTGTTGAGAGCGGTAGGAGTGTCTCGCGCTCGCTCGCCCGAGAATCGGAATAATTTAGAGAGAGAGACAGATGCGGTAGAAGAGGAGAGAGAGGGCAAACGAGGAGATTAATTTCCGTCCGGGTGCGAGATATCGTTCTTTCTCTTTCTTTCGTTCGTTCTCTCTCACTCGGGGTGAAAAACACGGGAGCGACGCTTTTATCTTCGTTTCGCGGAAATAGAGAGTAATTTGAATTTTTTATACATCCTAGCGTGAGAGAGACAGAGCTGCATTATAGTATATACCTACGCGCGTGCGGGTAGACTGCTACGCGCCTTGAATTTCAAGTGCAGTCTGCGTGCGCGCGTGGCCGCTTTCGAATATTGATTATGTGCGCGTTTATGGGTATTTAGCCTGCCGCGTGTGCCGTCGCCGCCGTCGCGCGTAATCAAGCGCATTCACGCGGAGCTGCGAAAAGAGACGAAGGCGTGGGATGAAGCAATAAAGTACGAGCCACCGCTGGGACGAAGAGAAGTGCACATAGAGAGCGCGAGAAGGGAATCGAGATTGACTGCATTTAGAGATCATTAGCATGAGGATTGCGCGTACTGTGCGTGCTCGGATGTGCGAGAACGTGCTGTAAGTAGATGAACGAGTTGATTAGATTTATCGGGCGGCTAAGGATTGCAGAAGACGCGGGTTCCCTTTCATTTTCCGTCGGTCTACTGTACTCCGTCTTCATCTGCGGTTCTCTACGTTCTCGCGTCTTCCGTACGTTGCTGGATGTAGTATATATAGTTTCGATCGCGAAGAAACGTCTACGACGACGACGGTTTATATAGACGGCTACAGAGCGCGTTTTCTCTCCCTCTCTCAAAAAGACTGGGTAATCAGAGTAAGTCAGCACAATCCCGAAAAGCCCCGGGCTCGGCTCTTTCTCTCTCTCTCTCTCTTACTCTATCCTTTTCTCGTTCCCCCCCATCACTACGCTCTCGCTCTGATTGATTGATTCGTTCTTATCGCATTTGACGCGCTCATCGATCCAAAATATTTACATGAGCCACTGTTATCTTTGCAGCTTCGGGGATATACTCTTAATTTTTCGGCTCGTGGCACGCTGCTTTACTTTATAGCACACATAGATAAACTAATCGACACAGAAAATCTATTCCGATTAGGTTTTTGCGTATCTCTCTTTTTTTCCCTCTTTTTATCGCATTAATCGAATCGCTGACTATTGTTCAAGCTACTGCGAAGCAAATGGGCGCACGCGACTATTTTCATTAAAATCTCGATAGTTTGTCATGCGAGAACTTTCTAAAAAAAAATCGACCTATAGCGTGCACTTCTAAGCTATTAGTTTTCGAATTGCCTTCATTTATCAAGCTCTCATAACAATACAGCCGGCGCGAGCAGTCCCATTTTTTCTCCTCACTCTCTCTCTCTTCTCTCTTTCTCCCTAAACCCATCGTGAATAACAAAATACGAGAAAAAAAATGACCTCGAAGGTTATTAATTCCTTCCTTTGTCCGTGTTCGTGGCCTGCGAGCTCTAACGAATTGACGACACGTGGGAGAATCGGTTGTGGATCGGCTTTACTCTGTTTCCCTTCCTCTCTTCTCGGTGTGGTGTTGTAGGTGAAATCGGCCAACGCTCTATCCTGCCTGGCAGGCGGTGAAATTTTTTTTTTTTTTTTTTTTTTCAATTTTAACATTTACGCCGACGCGTGCGCTCGCGCAATTTTTAAAGGCTTTGGACCGGAAAGCTTTACTGCCTCGTAAAGCAATCCCCGCGTCCGGCTATCACGCTGCGCGTTCACTAGCTCGCTTGCGCGTGCGCGCGCACTCTCTCTCTCTCTTTCTACCTCCCGTTCATTGCACACCGCCAGTAATATATTATAAAACGTGGGTTTATTGTTTATTGTGCGTCCGCGCGTGCGCGAACGCGCCTGTCGACGTCGCCACTATACCACCGCAGAGGAGAGAAAAAGCGCGCGCCAGCTAGAGAAAGAACTTAAACGCGCATATACGTGCACGTGGGTGAGTGTGTGTATATATGCGTGCGGTGTGTGACGGGAGCTAGAGCAGTGTCAGGAGAACGAAAAAGAGGGAAAAAAGCCAGTAAGAGACAGAATTACCAAGAACTCTCGCGTGCACTGAATTTTTCAATAAAATAAGACACTAAAACGCTCGAGTTTTTGCGGCGTCTAAAAAAGCCTGAAAGCATTGCTTGATCGTAGACGGGCGTTAACACGCATTGCATATAAAGCTCGTCCAGTTGCTCTCTAGCCTTCTTTTTCGCTTGTATAAAATTCATACGAGCGCGAGTAATCGCGTGATATATAAATACGAGGACCTCCTCGTGCTATTTGTATTTCCTCGCTAGTGGGTAAATTTAAATTTTCAACGGTCAGGTTTTATCGAAAATATTTTGTGATGCAAATTCTCGAGTACAGGAGGGCAATGCGCGTTCTCTTCGAATCAAAACGCATGAATTATTTACAATCGCGCTTATCGAGCTCGAATCTACATTAATATAATAATATCGCTCGACTGGGGAGACAGAGAGAGAGAGAGAGAGAGAGCGAGAGAGAGAGAGAGAGAGAGAGAGAGAGAGAGGGGGGGGACATTACTGTGAAATGTGTCGATAATATACAAATCACATTCGAAAATGAGATCATTATCATTTTTACGGATGCTTTCGGTGTACAGTCGAGCGCCACGGCATAGACATTTCTGCGTTATAACAATACTAAAAATATTTACAGCCTCGAGTGGAGGGTAATAAATTTCGAGCAATACATTGTGCATCGTTTAGCATCAGTAAAAATGAACACTTTTTTATATTATTGCCACAGCGGTTGTATCATTGTCGACGAAAAATACACCACAGCCTTTCGCTGTTTTATATATCATATTAGCAAGTGATCCTATACGTAACTTAATACAGCGTGTGTAACATGCAAGCGTCGAATTACATCCCGTATTATACGCTCACGACATATATCTCGATTTCTCGTTTTCACCAAAGCAACTACTCGTCCCTTCGTTTTTCCAGCTGCACGCACAGTAGCTGAATAAATACTATATATATAGCTATATATCCCTTTGCCGGAAACCACGGCAGCACGAGATGGGGTGAGGCGGTGGCTTAAGCGCGCGTATAGTTTCGTGAAAAAGAGAAACGTTCCGACATCGCTGCTGCCACTCTCCTACACGAGATATATTTCTTCGAAAGCCCATAATTCAATCCGGCTGCTACCGCCGTGGCGTCTTTTCTTTTTTTTTGCGCGCGCGAATTCCGGATTCCCGCAGCGAGACAGCGAGGCTCTAGCGACATTTACGCTGCTGGCATGAGGGAGCTTCTCTGCCACTGGCCCCATTTCATCGCGTGCGGAAAACCTTTCTCTCTCTCTCTCTCTCTCTCTCTCTGTCTTTCTCTCTGAGCCTATAGCGTAGCTGTTGCCCGTCGTCCGCCCCCTCCGAGCTTTATTGCGTATTACCCTTTTATCGCTGACAATTTCTTTTTAGTAGCTTATTATGTTTCTTATCATTTTTATATGCAGTCGTAAATACCTCGACGGCGTTACGAATTGTCGATACATGGATTTTCGGCGTGACCAGGCATTCATTGATTATTAGATATATTTTTTTTTCGTTGTTGTTGAAAAAAGAAGTGGAAAGAGTGATATTCGCGAGCTAACAATCATATTCGAGAGGATTTCGACACGCGTGCTTTTATGGTGTGTCGGATCGACGGTGGCGGCGGCTGCTGCTGCTGCAGTGTGTTTTCGAGAGATAAGACCAAACGTGTTTTTTTCGAGAGGTGCACATAAAATACTGACACTTTTATATTTTGTTTGCGTTGTTTATTGATCCATATAAATTTAGAAATCCTGTATCTAAACAATATTTTTGATACTCGACTTTTGGTGCGAGGATTTATGGCTGTTCTATACGTCGGATGGAAATTCTAAAATGATACTCGAATGTTGTAAAAAATCGTAAAAATCAAATTAAACAATGGTTCCCTTTGTAGCCTGTAAAATAAAAGTATCAGCAATAGCATTTGTTGGTTTGTAGAACACAAAAATATATAACCCAAACCGCTCGTCGTCTCTGTCTGATTTTATTCAAGGATAAAATCGCTTTAATCCGCGCGTATTTAAACTTTTACAGAGGCATAAAATATTTATGGAAAATTTCTTTTTTTCGTTCTCATTTCCAACAATAAATTTCTTTATATTGTTACGCATGCGCGGCACTAAAATTTTCATTAGCTCGGCTCGAAACGACGGTTGGCTGCAATTTTGAATAAAATAAACTTCGGTTGCTGCGCACTCACCAGCAGCCGCAGTACCGCCAACATGTTAATTAAAAACAACTCTTCTCGCGCGTGCTATTCGCCCTAGCGCGCGAGTACATTAATGAATGGCATAGCGGAATTATTTGCGGATTATAATGGCCAAGCCAGGCGCGTGTGTAATAGTTTGTTTCGTGGAAGCGTAGCGAGGGAAAGAGGAAGTCTTGCAAGGCCGCTGGAATTTACGGGGATTTTCAAACAAGTTTAGTCGCGGACGACGGCGGCGGCGTGGCTGTGCTGCAATCACGACCGCGCGCGCTTGCAACAGCAATACACCGTACTACTCTCTGTCTCTCTCCCTTGCGCGCGTGCGGCGCCTCGGCACGTTTCCCACGTATAACGCTCGAGCGACCAATTACAGTTTTAAGCGAGCTTTCGGCCAGAAGATTGCCCTGGTTTAACGGCAACAATCGCTCTATTCCGCACGATTTTGTCCTTCGCACGCGAGTGGGTGGGGAGGACAAGAGAATTGTCGAGGCGCCGTCTATACCTACTCCCCGCGCACGAATTGCGATGTAAGTTACAGGGCGGCTCTCGCAGCTGAAGCTGCTAACTGCATTTCGGGCCGAAACGTCACAAAGCTTCCTCTCCCTCTCTCTCTCTTTCTCTTTCTCTTTCGCTGTTGCTGCTACTGCTGCCCTGCGAGATTGGCGCGCATAATTGCAGCTACTGCGCGCGATAGAAGCAACTTCTCTGCTTCGCCTGACGTTTTACGAAACTATTATTCCGAATTTCGCGTCTAATGAGCTTTCCTCGCAAAGGCCAGAATTTCGAACGTTCGGCCAATTTCGCCCTGGTCTCTCTGGCCATTGTGTCGAGGCCAAGATTACTCAATGATGGAGATTTTCAATTTTCCCGGACGCTGCAGCTCTCGCAACGACGTGGAGCTGCTTGTGCCAACTACAACATTGCAGTAACAAACACGGGCTTCATTTTAATGTTAATTCGATTTTAATAGCATTAAGTCGACAGCGCGATAAAACGCTAAAGAGAACAAATATACTTTTTGTAGGAAATATTGTACCGAAAAACTTCAATCTCTACCAGATAGTTTTCGTTCACACAGCACTTTGGTTAATCGCGTTGACGAAACTGCTGTCGAGTCCCACGTGTAACTCTGAAGGATGAGGGGCTGGATTTGACTTAAGAAAAATGGGACTGTTAAGAGCACGGAGGTCGTTGATCGTGCCTGGGCGAAAATCCGTTACCTCGCTCACGCTATCCCTCCAGAAGGGCTCGCAAGATTACACGTACAGGGTAAGGGCCGAGAGAGCTAGACGCGAACCTATGGGGGAGATCGGGTTAAGGGTCGGCGTTAAATTTGTGAGGCAGAAGGACTCGGCCCCGAGATTCCTCCACTTCCTCGGGCCTGTCGGTAATTCCCGCGTCGAACGCGCAGACGTGAGCGCGCGCAAAGAAGCTCGAGCGTAGCGGGCCTCGTCGTCGTCGAGCACAGCACAGCTGTAAAATTCACCGGTTATCTCGTGTTCGTGCGCCCTGGCTATGTGCACTCTCTCAACTCTCTCTCTCTTTCTCCGTGGGGATTCGTCGAATGACTCTTTCGTAAATCAAGAATACCTATACGGGGGGTAAGGCTTGTATATATAAAGTGAGAGGAGGAAAAAAATCGCGAGCGATTACGCCCAAAGCGTTAACTTTTATAACGCGCGCGTTCGACTTTTCTCCTCTATGCGCACTAACTTCCTGCGCTTCTTACGTTGGGCTGTTGTGTGTATATATACGTAAGCGCATCGATTTTCCGCGTCGCTGGTGCAAAAGAGGAAGAGAAGCGCGGACAAAGTTCGAGCGTGTGTTTTTGAATTTCGCGAACTTTTAATTGTTGGCCCCAACTTTTCGGTGTATATGTGCAAACAGCGGTATTATTGAAAGAGAGAAGGCTCTATAATTCTTTCGCGCGGCTGGTGTGCGATGCGTGCGAGTTCCGGGTGTATATTGCTCCCCTCGCGTGTGAAAGTTTTGGGAATTTTTATTTCGCGCAGCAGTTCTCGTATAAAGTGCGTGTAATTAGAATATAAAATGAGATGCAAAATATGGTTCAAAGTCATTTAGAAAGTTCCCTACTCGCACTCTCGATAGATGAATATTCGACGCTTTATTATTCATATTCACGCTTTGTCGAAAGTTAAAGCGTTGTACGTGTGTATAACGAAGTTTTTCCAACTGTTCGAAATATTTAATACAAAAGAAAATTTCATTCAGTTGATCTTTAATGACGTCACTCTACGAGATGCCACGCTCCAGCAAAGGAAAATTGAAAATCCTAGCGTGCAGGTATATAGGATAGAGCATAGTGGACGCGAGAGCATTGAGCGCAGGTGACTCGTGAAGTAGAGTAGAGCATAAGGGCTCGAGTCGAGTGCGCGCCCGTTACACGAGCTGCAACGCGTGTAATTGAGATAATTGACGAGCGCGTCATTCGAATCGTCACTCGCGTGTGTACGCGCATGTCTCTGTCCTCTCTCTCGTACCTCTCACATTCGGGGGTGTGCGCGGATACATACATATGTACGGGAACATGTGCCGCATGTGTATATGCCTCTGAGAGGGCCATCATCGATTCCCCAAAATGGCACGCGGGTACGCGAGGGGGACAGCGAGAGAGAGAGAGAGAGAGAGAGAGAGAGAGAGAGAGAGAGAGAGAGAGAGAGAGAGAGAGAGAGAGAGACAAACAC
>JAYJLV010063115.1:0-17048 GCA_036873485.1 Torymus texanus
TATATACCTATGTGTACGAATTTGTAGCTGTGCACGAGGAAGAAGGGGAAGGTAGTGGTTCTCGCAGTCTGGGATTTAGGGGTTGGTCGAGGAACGAGCCCCGCGACTGGTTTTCGAGGTGTAAATAAGATATATATACAGTGGCGAGAGAAGGAAGGGAAAGGAGGGGGGGACGAAGTAGCCCCAGACCCGTTGAATCTGACGTTTATTGGAATTTATTAAGCGACGGTGTGGCCAGCCCACATCGCTGCTGGATTATGTCGGGTAAAATTGACGTTTGTTATAATTATGTCTTTAGGAGGTAGTAAGAACGAGAATCGAGACTGAATTGCGGTATAAATATTTTACTGGGTATATATTATAGAAAATGAAGATGAATATATTTTTATGCTGAATTATTCGTTCTGTAGTTAAATTGTAAGCTTTAATTATAGTGTTTACATGGTTATGGAAAAAAAAAGGAAAAAATATAGATTTGTTTATTCGTTAATAGTTGTCTGTATTAAGAATAAAAATGAAATTGTAAAAGGGTAAAAAAAAATAGTCATACTTTGTGGCAAATATTGGCTGAATCGAAATTAACAAAGACACTATCGCATGATACGTGCATTCTGTTCCACGTCGGGACGAATTAAATTCGAAACACGTGTTCACTTGAAAATTGGTATGACAATCACCTCGCATAAAAGTAGCAGAAAAGTTGATCAGTCCTGATAGATTAGCCTTGCGGAAGTTTAATTGGATGTGGCCTCCGGGTCGATGATTATACTTTATACCCGGTATTACCTGCTGCCCTCCGTGTGCGAGGCTTGTTCCAATGAACTTTTTGACGTCTTCATATTTCCACGTAAAAATCAAGCTAATTTCGCGCGGTGATAGAGAATTAAATTGAGCGAATAAAGGTGCACACTGGGCGATTTATTTGGAAATGGTTTTATTAGAAATGCTAAATCAAGTGGTTAATATAATAACGATAGATCGTATTGATAAATTGTATATATGAAGTATCGCATTAATACTTTGTTTCATTTTTCATCGATGCTACTGAAAATGCAGTTAATCCACATTTGTTCGTTGATGAGAATTGACAATTGAATGTGTTGGAAAATCCTGGCGAATTAGACAAAATCTTTCTCATAATTTCCTTCTTTCTTCCACAATTGAACTGTAAAATTATGATATTATGTACATCCCATATATACATACACTTTACTCATAAATTATAATCAATACTCACATTAACAAAAGACAAATAATACTGCTGGTTCCACGATTCCTTATCGCTTGGCGCATTGGCTGCTGTGGTCTGGAGATCTTCTAACATAGCTTTATTAGCGATTTCAAGACCGAAGAAATCCATGGTATCTAGATTTCCAGATTTCTAAAATTTGAATTATATTAAAATATTGTTAAAATTACATTTTTTATAAATGATAATTACTAACATCAGTAAAGCATTGAGAAACTGCTGGAGTATATTTATCACTTCTTGTAAACATGTCTCTTTCAGCTAATATTTTCATACCTGTATAAAATATAACATATTATTTCCATGTGAATTTCTATGTTTTGATGTAAAAATTTAACAAATACTTAAATAATACGTACGATTGTCTCGTAGGATTTCACGCATGAGTATTTCATGAATTGCACTAGCTATTTTCTCTCCATAGGTGCCGTAAAGCGTTTCCCTTAAACAATTGAATAGAAAAATCGATCAAAGCCAATCGAAATGGTATATATAAAATTTCAAATGAAATATCTTACTTCGTTAAAGTTGAAACTGCATTTACTTCACTACGTAACTTGTAAATTGCAAAAGCTGAAAGAATTAAATCATTTTCAGAAACCTGCAGTAAAACGATGTATCAGTTTTTAAATTTACCTATAATGTTGTGAAGATTGAACACGTCCTCGGTAGAAGTTACACTCATTAGATAATCAGCTGGTAAACTATATGAAGTAAATTATTTTTTATCAATGGTATTATATAAAAAAATATAATATTATATTATAGATACTAATTCTTACTCGGAAGTCCGTCTCAAGTTACTTAATTCTTTATCTTTCAACATTCTTTGGAAACTCAGCGAAGAGAGCAAAAAACTGTAGCCAACTTCGTACTAGATTGGAAAAAAAGTGTAATATTTTGCAATAGCGATGATAACGACGATGATACGAGTCACTTACATTTCCATAATAATTTGATATATATTCTTCGTCAATTTTACCGAAAATAATTAATTTGACAGCTTTCAATTCTGATTTTAAGTAACTTTTCTCTGCTTGATACAAATTGGATTTTCCAATTTCTGAACTTAGAACATTAATGATGTTCTCCTCAATTTCATGCAAAGTTTTTCGTAATGATACCTGTACAAAAACAAATAATTAATGAGAATAATGTATGAATACGAAGATAGAAAATATATATTTTTTCAGCTTTACATCAATTTTTTTTTCCAAATTCTTCATGACGATGTATGGAACGGCATGCAGCTTAAAGATTTTCAAACAGTGATACACTCTGTAAATACATTATTAACTAAAATACAATGTAAGAAGTTTATGCTATTTATGAGATAACTTAACGTACGCCATATCGCCATTAATTTCTCGTCTAATTCTATGCATCTTTTTGAGGAGGTTCATAACTTTACTGCTCAAAATCGTTTGAGCTGTAAAAAAAACATTTTCATAATATGAGATTGATTTAATTTGAAAGAATTAGAAAGAATACACAAATACCTATAACATCATTCGGCGTGGAAGTTAAAAGGCTGGGAAGCGCTTCAAAATATTTGGGATGTTTTAAAACAATGAATTCATTAGAGTTAATAGTAATATTCACTCTTTTAAAGTCATCCTTCAATGTTTGAATCCAATTCAACTAAAAATCACATGTTTTAATAAACACAGCTTTCTATAGTTGTTTTTTGAGCAACAAATTATGAATGTATACCATGTTTACACTTGCATAGCGATTACGTCCATTTGTCTGGTAAATATTATTCCATACTTCTAATGTCATAGGTTTACTAAAGTCGTCGTCTCCTTTTGCATATGAATCATAAATCGTCTAGGAAAACGTAAAAAAAAGAATTATAAAAAAAAATCATTAATAATAAGCGATTGAACTCACAGTCATCAAACTCTCCACGAATCTCAAAATAGCTTTTGTGCTATTCAAAGGTTTAATTTCTTGTGAAATGGCCTCTGCAAAAGAATAACCAAATAAATGGAAAAGGCGATTGGTAGTGCTTAATTCCACGCCAAAGTTATCGATGTCAAATTGCGGAGGTTCTAACTAACAATTTCAAAACATGTTAAAATTTAATTTTTTACTTTAGTAAAATTATCTTATAATTCTCACTTGAATGATGTTCTGGTTTTGAAGTTCAGGGTGATGTACAATTTTGATATCGAAAAAGTAATGACCAAAGCCATGATCTGATAGTTGTTTATCTATATCCTGCCATGTTTTATTTTTTGTAACTATTTTAAAAATAAGACTAAATAAATCGATATACGGAATTTCCTCCTTTAGTGTCAACCAGTCTGCTTCTTCTACAAAGTTAAATTATCATATGTTTTATAAAATACATTAGGAGAAATTTAATTTTGTTATTTATAATTTTATAAGTACGAACCAAGATTCTTACACAACTGAGTGAGTTGTTTTTCGATTTTCAATGACTTCATATCATTCGGTTTTACTTTTTCATACATAAGACCTAAAACCATCATTACACTGCAAATTTTCTTATGAAACACAATTAATTATATCTCTTTCAACTTACTAAAAGCGTAATCCTTAATTTCCTCCATAGATTTTAGTTTGGATCGATTGGCCATGACTCCGAAGCCTCTGGGATTGTCCGTAATGCATACGTAACTCATGGGATTCTCGCAGGGATTCACTGACTTGTTAAGTTTGTTCCCAAGAAATGTATCTTAATGACATTACAATTAAACTTTTTTACAACAACGGCTTTATAAAAATAGAGAATATACCTGAGATTACGTTGATATCGTCAGTGTCAACATTGCGGGGAAATCTCTTACGATACTTATTATCATATTTGGATTCGTCAACAACTGCATCCAATTCATCATTTCCATATTCATGATGTTTATCAATAACTACTGCTAGTGCACAGGCCACATAAATGAAAAACAGTATACTAAAACATTAATAGTTTCGTCAACACAATTCTCATGCAAAAAAAGTCAATTGATGGAATATTAAAATAATTTTTTATTAACCAGCTATAATTATATACTCACAGCGAGTGTCGAGGCATCATCGTGGTTTGTCTGAACTCCCAACATAAACTAAACGAACTATAAGCGGAGTCCCTTACTTGTCTCCTATCTTCCGAGCTTATCTTATGATTTTATTTGGCCGGAATTCGACAGCATCACCGGAGAACCCGTCTGGCATTGATTAAAATTGTCACAGAACCACGCCGGAAACTTGATAGCGTACTGCAAGTCTTTTTGCACATACGCTGATTACTAAAACATACATACATTTTTTTATAAAAAAACGTTGGTATTTTAACACGTTTAAATTTTTTTCATGAGATTGAATATAAATGTATTCGATTTTTGTCGTCAGGATTTATATGATATCTGTTTATATGTATAAGTGTATCTTTATAGTAGCAAACATAGAAAAACTTATCGTTGATTAAGCAATTGAACTAATCATGACAAACAAGGAGAATGTACGTTCATTCACTGTTGATGAAAACTATCATTTATGCATGAGTTTTTTGTTTCATTCGATTTTTCTTAGTTTTTCGCTCTAGATCCACAGTTTGTAAACATTGCAATTAATGTTGTTCTGCCCCTTTACTCATTTCAAATTATTATACACGCATTTTGTAAATTAAAATTTATAACATTTCATCGAAAAAAAAAGTACTAAACATTTATCTCTCTCATACATCCCGAACGTATCCCAATCATTCCAAGCAGCGGCTATACACAGCAACCACATCGAAGCTCCCCATTACCCGCCAAAAACCCTGCGCCACTTCGGCTAACGATAATCCCACCAATCGCATTCCCCTCTATACTAAGGCTACTCTCTCTCTCTCTCTCGCTCTTTCCCTCTCAAAGCCCCATCCGTACGCGCGTCTCGTTCGGCTCTACCGGGGCGCCTGGATTATTAAGCGGTGCGAGTGCCGCTGCAACGCGGACGACGGCAGGCCGAGAGGCGAGAAGCTTCAAACTGCAGTTTATTTAGTTGAAAAGTTACGAGGCGCCGCCGCTACTGCTGCTACTGCTGCTACCGTCGGTCGCGCGCACCTGCGCAGCTACGTGCGAACTTTGCCGAGTACGTGAGCTCGCGAGCTCGCGTCTGGCGCTCGCGTTTTTTTTCGCGTAATTAAATAGACGAGGCGAGGAGGAAGAGGTGAAGGTAGAGTCGTTGGATTTACAGAATTTTTTTGAGAGGCTGTACGTGCGTTTTTTCTTTTATGACGTGGTCAAAGCGCTGAAGTATGTTGTAGTAGTGGTATTGGATGGGAGAGTAACGAGTTGTAATATTGATTAAATTAATTTGATATTTAATTGTATGCAATTCCGTAATTGTTTATGGACCTTTAAATAACTTTTAGGGAGTAAAAAGTTTTTATTTTTTGTAATTTATTACATCAACGGATAAATACTTTTCACGAGTATTATACAATCTCCAATTACTAGAAGAAAAAAAAAACGAAAAACTTTCCCAAAAAATCCTAATCCCACAGCCTCTCCTCCTACAACTCCCCAGACACCTTCAGCGAGAACGAAACTTTCTTCGCACACACACACACTTATACATGGCTCTACACCGCTGCACCTGAAAAATCGTGATTCCATTCTCGCTCAGTCGGGTGAAAAAACGTCGGGGGTTTAGGTTACTTTCCAAGCGTTCGCGCGCGCTTGCGTACTTGATATGTATGAAAGTACTTAGGAAGCGTTCCCTGGCGCTTATCTCGATCCTTCTCTCTCTCTCTCTCTCTCTCTCTCTCTCCCTCCCTCTCTCTCTCTCTCTCTCTCTCTCTCTCTTTCTCTCTTTCTCTCGCTCGCAGTAAGAAATTTATCAATCGCTCGCAAGTTTTTTGCGTTGTATTTCATGCTTAGGAGGGCGTAGCGTGATTTATGGTAGCGCGGCGCTCGTGACGCCAGAAGCAAAGCTGCAAACGCTATGGGTTTAACTCTTTCGCGAGTGGTTGTATCTGTGGTTGATGTCCATGTCAGAGACTCGGTGGGTATAGGGATGACACATTGTGGAGAATAGTCTTTTCTTCTTTTAGATCTTCAGGGTTTAATTTGAAAACGCACGTTTTATCTTAAGTACTATAGTTGATTGTGAGCTATTATAGTTGGATTTTTATATAGGTAGAAGTGTGCTTTATAGAATCATTTTTACCTGCACTTGCAAACAAATTAATGACTGATAGGAAATTCTGGTACTATCTTTAAGAAATTATCTTTTTTTAAATTACTCTCTGCAGTATTTTATTACACATAAGTGAGTTATCAATAACTGAGTATCGCCATTTCTAAGATTTATATATATATATATATATACTGGGCATTCAAAAATCGTTTCCAACTACTGCAAATTGTACTTTGAATTCACTTTGACTATTCTATAAACAAAACTGAAAAACAAGCTCTTATCGCGCAAAACTCAACCCCTCGAGCAAAAACTCTCTAAATCTCCCCTCTCCCCTTGCAATATTAACGAGAGCGCAAAGAAGGATAGATGGAGCGAAATTTTTCAGCAGACTTAACGCTCTTAATAATCAATTGAAACTTTCACGCGCGTACGCGCGCGCCATGCTCTAGCGACTGAATTATTGACGACTTTACGAGCTTTTAAGCGTCCTATTTCACCTTTTCGGCATAAATTAAAATTATTCGAATTCTCGTTTCTCTTTTGTTCTCCTTAAAGTTTTTTTTTTGATAAATGCACGATTACGAGCAGCCATCGGGGATAAAGGGAAGGCGTAACGTAATCGGATAGTGCATCTGGGATCCTTCTTTGGACTTTGGCGTTGAAAGCTTTTAACAATAATTTGATGCTGGAAGTGTAGCACGGGTCGTCGGTGTAGCTGGGCTACGCACTTTTTTCCTGATTACGCGCGAGCCTTTTAAGAAGTTACCGCTTCACGGGCTTACCTTGCACAGAGTGTTTTTAAAAAATTTTTTAGCTTAGATGTAAAATACATAATATACACCTTGTTGTTGTTGTTGTTGTTTTTTTTCTTCTTATTTTAAGGTTTAAAACTGTGATAGAGTATTAGAATATTGTAATAACGATGTAAACAACACTTTCTTAACAAAGCTTCTCTCCTTGAAAGAATATTCAAATGACTTGAAGTCAGTTTGGTTGCTACGAGATTCCCAAATTAACTTCTATACCAACGCGCGTAACGCTTAAATTACCCAATTTTTCACTGAGAACGCGCGTCAAAAAACGTAATTGAATGAATGAGCAGTAGAGAGGCATCACGAGCAGAGCTCACAAGAGAGAGGAAAGAAGAGATTGTATGAAGAAGGCGTTGGAGAAAGAAACACAAGGGAGCTTTTTTTCCGCACCCGTCAGTCAATCTCAGCGCGCTGCGTGGTTTGTTGAGCAAATGTTTAGAACGCGGTAAGAAAAGAGAAAAAAAGAGAGAGAGAGGGAAATGAGGCGCGCTGGTGTGGAATGTTAATTTCGCGGTTGTCGGCTGCGCGAGTTTCTTAGGATATGATTGAGGGGAGCTGCTACAGCACATCGGGGATTGAAAAGCTAGAGAAAAACTCAAGCTTTTCTGAAGCTTAGGGAATTAGTTTTCTCCGTTGCAATGCTGGAAAAATCAACGCAACGGTTCGCAGTCAACGCATATTATATGGTGAATATATTATAAGGACTTATATGCGATGCACCTGTTAAATCTTACGTTCTTATATCCACTATATAATATGTGGTGACCGTAGACCGTTGTGATGATTTTTTACTGCATTGCACTGTATATGGAAGTTTTTTTTCCTGAAATAATCGTATGACAAATTAATTTTAATACAATTAAGATTATTTAAATTTGTAAGATTTATTGTTACATATAAATCTAAACTTACCAAATTTCCCGGACCGAAGTCCTTTAAAACATAAAAATTAAAGTTTGACAAAGCTTTCACCTAGGGGGGATAAAAAGAAAGTTTAACCACGCTTAGCATGCAAAATAATTTTCTAATCTCCGTAAGAACCTAAACACTGCGGCTTTTAACAATCTTAAAATCTCATAAAGCTAAAGCCCCAAATCAAATCTCTCCTCAGGCGCGCGTACGAGACTCAAAGGCAGCCCAACAACCACGAGGGGTGCTCGCCTCTGTCCGCGCACCATCACTTTGCACAAACGTAGAAGCCGAAGAGTAAAAGGAAGAAGAAGAAGAAGAAGGAAAAAAAACGAGAGGGAGAAAAGAAGCGTTGCTCGTTCCTTTGGCTCGCCGCCTTTTTCGATGCTTTTCCTTCTTCTCCCTGCGGAGATTAGTGATGACTGGATAGCCACGAGATTGTGTTTGGCCTTAGTAAGGAAATCCGGTGCGTTTTAACGCTCAGAGGGAAGAAATTTCATCTTGGCTTGAAAATCGCGAGACCGGGATTAATGCTTTTATTCAACGCGTTGGGTTCGCAAACTCGGTAATAAAATTTCAAAAATCTAGGTTAAACTAACTCTCGAGTAACAATAAAATAATTCCTCCTTACATCCTCATCAGCCAGCAACTTTATCAGCCGAACACGTGGCAGCGGCTCTCACGCTAATTGCAAACCCTTCTCATATACCTATATATACACTCGTCCGAAAACTAAAACCGATCCCTCGTATCGCGGAGAAGAGAAAAAAAAGAGTGAACGCGCAGCGAAAACAATGCGCCTAGGGGGTGAGGATGGAAGGACGTCGTTAGGCTCCGGTAGAAGTCGCGTGCACAATGAGGCGGAGAAAATATCTCTCTTGCTCACAATGCGCGCGCGTAGTAACCCCTGAGTTTCGATGGAGAGCGGAGACGCGCAGACGACTCGATTTCCGGTCAAAGAGGGACACGGAGAGAACGGGAAAAGAGCTTTTCGCTCAACGAAGGGAGTAGACTAGAAAGAGGGAGAGAAAGAGAGTTTGCTGGGTTTCGGAATGATTTTTCCACCGGTCGAGAAGTTTCCTTGCGTGTGGATGACGCTGTGGTGGACCGGGATGAAAGAAACTTTGTCATGTGGCGGTAGAGAGGAGGGGGGGGGGTAGATTGTGGTGTATGAATGAAACAATTGGGGATATCGGTTTGTCGTATCGGCAAAATATATAAATATAGAATAATTGTCGATTGGAAAAAATAATGAGAACGATCAGGTTTGTACCTTTTTTATGGAAGACAATTTACAACAATTGATTTTTCTGTCTTGTAACATTATGGTTGATAAATGTAAGTATAGCTGGTTTGTCAGTATAATAAATTCAAATCCTGCATTTCTCGTTGACGTAATATTATTACATGCTGATAATCATAATTAAACTCCTTATCAACAATTAATTATAATTATTAATTATCATTATTATAAAGACCCTCCGCGTCGTTGCATGCGTAAAAAATTAAAATCAAGATTTGAATTTTGCACTAAACTGCCGCCAGCTATAGCTTAGTTCGCCCGTCGCCGCTAGACGTCGCAGCACTAAAACTCTCATAGGCAAAGAAGGCGGGCCACGGAACTATACAGAGGCAGACATCTTGTTTTAATAGGTGGTCTCGGCCATCTTGTCAAGTTCATCAAATTGAATAAAGGATTCATTATTGTAATAATAATTATTATTATTATAATTTCTGGAAATTGGTTATTGCATGGTAATACAATTGAATTTTAGTATTGGATATTACTAGACAATTAATCTAAAGATTAACCTGTCTAGTAAATATACTAACCGAAATTTATTGGTTAAATTTGGCCTTGACTAAAAGAGTAGACTCCTATCTATAAAACAATTATTGTATAATCTAATAATAAGCTTTCCTTAAATCCTTATCAATAATAATAATAATTTAACCCTTCCCGAGGTTTAGCTTGCTTTTGCTTTGGGATCATCCATGATATCCCTATCTTTCTTTCTTCTTTATTTTTTCCGCAACTAGCTGGTATGATACTCTGGAAAACGACTTTTTCGTTGTTCATATTTAAAACGCTCATATGGTTCATTATTCTCTCGCCCCACCATCAAAAATTAAAAAGTCATCAAAATGTCATCGTAATAAATCTAATAAAATAAAAAGTGAATAAATCCTGCCGTATTTTCGTATTATTATCGAGCCACTTTCGCGCAACAATCCACGGCTCGATTCAATGCGATAAACTATGCAGAGGTATATTAATAAACATCTGAATTCGCAAAAACGTACGTGAAATAAATATTTCACTCTGCAACGTACTACGCCTGCTCCACACTATAGAATATTTTGATTGCCATGTGCTATTAACGGAAACCACATCCGCCCTTTGAAAAAAAAAGAATCCAAAGTGTGCACATATCCATCCTATACACGAAAGAAACTCCATCGCTCTAAAAATAACTCTCCCGCAAGAGTGGGAGGGGGCGAAAAAGGGAAGGAAAGAAGCGCCGGTCGTTCGCATTCTCTCATATCGCCGGGAATATCTGCCGGCAAATGAACCGGACGAATATTCGGCTTTGTCTCCTACGGGGGATCTTTTTTTTTTCGTCGACGAGAGTACAAGTCTTTGTCATGGTTTCGCTTCGACTTCGAGAGAACTCCCAGAGTTAATGAGATATATCACAGTAGCATGCGGAAATTTGGTCTGTGGGCGTGCGGATTATTGAGAGACCAACCAGCAGCAGCGTTTGAATTGTAAAAGCTGGAGGGACGATTTTTTTTACCTTTTACCGTTAGGGTTTGCTGGGTTCGCAAACATTTTAAACGTTTTCCAGGGATTCGTGTGTTATAGAATCGCTTGAATTTCAGAGGAAATGAATAACAAACTTTTGATTGTCTAGCAAAGTATTCAATAGGTAAATATGATTTTGATATCCAGTTAAACAGCTGAAGAAACGCCAATTATTCAAACAGTTTATGATCACAGTAGACCCATTGATAATCGATTTCATCACTTATTTTCTCAACCTTGAAGAACACCACACTAGAAAAAAAACATACTTTACTTTAGCCAACCAAGCAACCTGTAATTCAACCTCAATTTACTCTCCATCTCCAGATCTTCCAATTCCCTCGTCGATTCAAATTCGACGTCGCCGCCGTCGCTAAAATAAAAGTCTCCGATCCTCTCTCCTCGAGCTTCTCTCTCTCTCTCTCTCTCTCTCTCACGTTCTTTTTTCTGGCGCAGCCGCGCGCCGACACCTCGGCCACTCGCGATAAGGCTAGACACTCTCTACACTCCCTATCTCAATCCGCCACTCCTGGTCGCCCGGCGTCCGGTATTGGCAAGCACTTCTCTCGCGTAGAAAGTGTCGTCGTCATCATGTGTGTATCGGTAAAAACGTTAGAGCACACGTGTATGTGTGAGCGAATGAAAGCGCCGCGAATCGACGCCCCTTCCCTCGCGGTTACGATTCATATCTTTTTACGGCTGCGCGCGAATACTTTTGAAATTTTATATGTATACGCGCGTGCACTCGGGGAGTACATGGTATGTAGTCGATTCAGGCTCAAGGAGCAGTTTTATGAGAAAACTATCGTTTTTTTAAATGCGTTTTCGAGCTTACATGCCTGCATGGTCTCGTAACGACTGATTTAAGGGAAACATTTGAATGAAATATGATGACGATGAGTCGAAATTAACATAGAGCGATTTAATGTATTATTATTTTATGCAAGTGTAAAGTTATCGCATATGTGCAGAGTTCATCGTCCGTGGTGTTGTATATTATCTGGCGCTGTGCAAAATTTCAAGTAAACACTTCTTATCCTTTGTGCTTGAAATGATGTGAAATGAAACGTTAAGGTTATATGTACTGTATTACATTGGCATACGAATAATAAAATATTTTGTTTAAAGTTTAATATAAAATTCGATACATTAGTTTACTATGGAATTAATTAATATTAGATTCGATATTTTCGTAAAACATTATTATTCTTAAAAATCAAGCGAATATTAACTGTAAGCCACTAGTGTTGTACATTGAAGTCCACTTCTGTGTACAAAAATCCACGATTCGTCCAATTTTCATCCACCACTTTTCTTGTATTTCTCTCGCTCTCGCGCTACTCCCGAAATTATCCCGAAATTCCCCGAACAACGCAACTTGCAACCGAAACACAAACGCAGCCACTCTGAAAACTGAAAAAAAAAAGAAAAAAAAAGAAAGAGAGAAGCAAGAAAGAACTCGACTCCCGCGTGCGAAAAATTAGCTCAAAGCTCACCTCTTGCGGGCCGGCTGGCACAGCAGGCGAGCGCGTGGAAATGAGAGAAAAGCTCGTTCGCCATGCCGTTTGTATTTTCCACCAAGTTTTTTCTCCTCCCTCTCCTGCCCCTCCCCATCGTCAGGGAAAAAGTTCGAATTTCGCGGGGCTCTAGGCTTGTTAGCCTTTGTGGGAAAAGAGAGAGAGAGAGAGAGAGAGACGCGATAAACAGGATGTATGAAGGAGAGCGTTGGGAATTCTTTTTGTGTCTTCGTGCGCGTACACTTTGTCCCCTTGCGCGCTTTCCTTTAAAAATTTAAGCGGCCGAGCGCTTCTGCTGAGCGCTTCTGATTGAGTTTGGGGAGCGTGGATTCACAGCTCTGCTCACTTATTCGTAAATTTTTAATTGTAACATTTTTTTCTTTTCGCAAGAGTAGATAAGCTACGTGGCCCGTAGTCTGAGAACCGCGTATCTACTTCCGAAGATAACTTGTAAAGACGAATAATGTGTGTTACGTTTAAGCGATTTTAGTGTACAATATTTTGTCAAAGTTTTAGGCTAATAGAGGTAGAAAGTTCGAGAGAGCAAAAAGTTTGCGTAAATGTATGATCAGTATCTATTGGAAAACAGTAGCCTTCCAGTTTCTATACAAAGTGATTGTAAGCTAAATTGCTCAAAGTTTCAAGTGATATTATCAAAATTTTATACGCTAAAGTTTTACACCTGGCGGAAAAAGCAAATTTTGAGAAACGATGGGGGACAAACTCGAAAAGCGATATGAAAAAATAAATGAAAAAATACTCGTTGATCCGGAAAAAAAATGTTTCTTCTGTTTGAGCTATTTTTTCGAATTAAATCGAGCGTAAACTTTTTAAAAGGTCACCAGCTAAACTACCGTAATTCTATTATACTTGTTACAAAGTTTTTAACCCTTTTATTCACTGTGTCTATTTTAATGGACGCGAACTTTTTTATTTGATGAAATGAATTTGAAAGTTATGAGTTGCAAATGTAGCGCAAAAGAGAATAAAAAACAAAAAGAGAGCACGCGCAGTCAATAGTTTGCATTGAATCAACGCTTTTTCCCAACTTTTCGTAGATGTTGTAGCTCTCCTCATTGTTCTCCATTTTCGCTTTACGTAAGAGTAATTTTCGAATAATTTATTGGTATTTCAGATAAACTATGAATAGCTATAAAACGAAATTAAAATACCTTTATACAACACCACATTGAATTAGCATTTCTACAATTAAGAAAATTATCGCCTATCTGCTTGTCAAAAGTAATTCTCTTGACACTTGTCATTTATCTCTCTTCTCTTATTAGAAATCCGACTTTCTGCGGAACTAATTACAATTGTGTTGAAAACTAGAAAATAACAAATTGATTCACATACAAAGTTCTAAGTATCGTACACGTTGGAGACATTTCGAAGATCTATTTTAGACGACGATGTACCATGACGAATCCACTAGCAAAAGATATCTCGCAGCTGGAAATGGCCGGGCAACAATAGAGGCGTACCTGAAGTTTACATACTCATTCAAACCATGAAGAGATTCGATACGTTTGCGTAATTGAGCAAATTTGAATGCGAATCGTTGTGAGATCGCGCTTGAACTTGACTTCTCAATGGAAATTTTAAAGCGACGTTTAATTTTTTATCTTCGAAATGAATTTTTGGATTGATTCTGTGGGTAAAGCTTTGAATATTGATTTCGCACCGCTTGCGTGTCTCACTTTGCGATTGGACCCCGCCGCGTCTGATCAGTTCTTTTTTCAAGGTAAGTGATAATTTCTTGCTTCATGGTTTCTTGTTGTTTTTTTTGTAATTAATGATATGTGATCAAAGTTAATATTTATATCAGTAACCTTAGTAGATGGTGGAAATGCAGCGTGTTTTTTTTATCTTATATGTGGCAGCTGCTACCTTTGCTCAAGACTTCAAGGTAATATTTATTTTTTCTCATTTCCTAAAAATAAAGTATTAAAAAGTTTTTGAATGATTTAGATTGAGAAATTTTAAATGAGTACAATTCTTAATTGAATTGAAACAAGTAAGAGTTTTATAAAATTGCAAGTTTTAGTAACTATATTTAGTTTCTCCATTTAATCAAAAGAGTTTAAAAAGCATTGGAATATAATTAAATAAGTAAACGTTTTAGTAATTGTTGTTTATAATATATAACTATGTAGTTATTAAAAATGAATACACACCAATTAACAATGTAATAAAATCAAGTGGATATTAAAGCTATTATATCACAATTTCTTTAGGTGCATGAGCAAATGACTGCGGAAGAAGTTTTGAAAACCTTTGGTACCAATCACGCTTCAGGTATGTACAGGACCACAGTGCAAAAAATAATTAATGCACTTAATAAACCGTCAAGAAAATTCCATTCGATTAAATTAAAAGTGTCCTAATCCGCTTCCTGTATTTTTCAAATTTAATTAGCCTGAGTGCTGTGGCACGGTACAAAGTGGATTAAAAGATTAAAATGGTTATTAAAATAAAAAATAAATTGATGTTATCAATCAGTCGGATGCGAAATTTATTTGGTTAAAGTAGCCGCGTGTGGGCGTTCCTGCTTTCATTTTACATTGATTAAAAGTCCAGCGTCGAGAGAAGCAAGAACTTTTTTCCCTGTATACGCTGTTTATTGTCAGATGAGCTTCGAATAAAATAGTAATTACGTTAATAGCCATTCATTGTAAAAATTACAGTGCTACTGCTAAAAGTTTACAAACTCACGATGTTATTTTAAACTGTAAAAGTACACTTGTAGCATGTAGTTTACACAATTTTATGTTAATTAAAAACGTAACGCAATTTAGTTCCCGATTACGAGGTGATCCCGGTGTCCCATGGGTTCCATAAGAAAAGCAGAATACACAGAATCGTACAGTTCAAGTCTTTCAACGTGTCTATGACATTGTACTTGGAACCTACGGATGGTTACTTCGCTGGAGATGAAACTCCAGTATACACAGCAACCAGCAGCGAGTCCGGCATCAAATACGAAAAGATTCCTAATGTAAGATAAAGTAACATAACTGTCTTTCGAAACTTCAGAATTAGATAATTGTTTTGGAATTATTTTTCTGATTTAGGGGATTAAATCAAAGAATACCCAGCTTTTCCAAGATCCAATCCAGCTGGCGTCTCTACTGATACGACCTGCCAAGGACGGTAAAATCCTCGTTGTAAGTACTGTGTATTGATTTTTAAAAGGTCTCACTGACTGCACATTTAACGCGGTTTTCCACGTTTTCATCTTTCATTTGCGCGGCGTGTAAGGGCACTTGAAAATATATACATTTCGAGCGAAAAATACGCGAATAAAACACGAGAATAAAGAGGATTTTTCACTCTCCCCCGTCCCGTTCCACTACCGCAGGAGGGAATTATTGACAAGTTCGCTATCCGTCCGCTGCCAGAACGATTTCACAGTCAATTTAAAAGAGATAAACGAGCCGCTGCAGGGCCGGATGAATATTTGCAATCCAATCAAACGGTTTACCATTCCAATCTCGAGGATACACACCATCACGTTGTGTTCAAGATACCATCGGCCGAGGGCCAACCGAAGCAGAGTGAGTGTGTCGCATAATTTTTTTCCACCGTTATTGTTATCGGAAAACCCGCATGTATGTATGGATGTGTATGCATGCGGGTAGTAGATGGTATGTCTGTTGTTCAGCGAAAATTGAAAAATGACTATTCCAGAAAAAGGACGAGTGGCGAACAGAGCGGGAAAAGCAAAGCCTAAAAGAAATAATGTCCCACAAACGGTGCACCCACAGATGTTGCTTATACTAGAGTCAGACTTGTTTAAGTGAGTATTTTTTTGCATTTTACAGAGAATAAGCTATTTTATGCATCTGAATAATACCTTGATTAGAAACCTTATCTAAATTTTTACATAAAGTTTCGAAAAACACGAGTTGAGTGTTCTAACTTAATCGTATTCAACTTAAAACAATAACCTAATTTTTTTTAGTATCTTCAATAAAAATATCGATGACGCCGTTTGTTACATTCTCTCTTTCTGGAATGCTGCTGACTTGAGGTACCGTGTGTTCAAAAATCCGAAAGTTCGTCTAAACATCGCTGGAATAATTTTAGCAAACGTAAGTCATTCAACCTATAAAGTAAGCAAATAAGAAGAGCGAATTAAGTCATTACTTACATAATTATTGGGTTTAGGATTCCCGTGTGACTAAATACATAAAAAAGAATCAAGTAAAAGTAACGGAGAAGCTGAATAACAAAATACAGGCTCACAAAGCTTTAGATGATTACGCCAACTTCATGTACACCAATACAACATACAATCAGGAAAACAACATTCTAACATTCACACCATTAAATCTAGATTATGATTTAACGGTAACGATGACCCCGTAAGTTACGTAACTTATACTAAAAACGAATAAACTTCTTTACTTAATATATTTTATAGTACGGCATGACCTAAGCCCGCACTTCTGTCAATGGGTTTGAAGTTTGCAACGTTGGAGTGCAACAAAACTTTAGAAAATTTTTTTTATTTTTAGTTTTATATGATAGATTTTGAATTTTCTCATGTGTTTAGCATTTTATAGCATAAGCCAACATCAAAATAAAGATTTCACTGTATCGTG
>JAYJLV010063125.1:0-17046 GCA_036873485.1 Torymus texanus
CGTGAGAGAATGTGGCACTTTCGGCCGTGAGAGCAGGGTGGGAAGACAACACTTTCCGACAGGGTATGAGAAAAAAATTATTTTAAACCAAATTAATATTTTGATATATAAAAAAGCAAAGCTTGCTATCTAATCCATTTTCTTTTTCCAAAGCTAAAAAAATGAAGTAACAACATTTTTCAGCAGAAAATGACTATTTGAATATAGTAGCTTATACCAACGGAAAAAAGGCCTTGAGATTAAACTGATGATATATGAGAATTGACTTTTGGGCATTTTTCAAAACCTTAGCAAAATCGGTTCCGGGAGTCTGAAATCACTCCTTCTAAGCCTGAAATCTTTTTTTAAACACAGCAGATATCGCTTGGATAAAATCTATAAATGCGTATACAGAAAAACATGAAAAATTAATTTATGAGGGTCATATAAACTATGAAATAGATAGCCCATTTATTGTTTTTCATTTTTTCATCTAAAACAATAATTTTATTTTAAACTTTTATAGCTGCTCTATCATTAGGAATTAGCATTTTCGCTCAGTAAAACCGCAACCATAGAAATAAAAGTCGGTATCTCTTTCTCTACTTCTTATCAATGGAAGAAGCCAAACGATGATTTATCTTTTTTTCCTTTTGCATCCTCCGAATAACGGGTTATTTGCAGGATATAATGGCATCATATTATTTATTTGATTTGCGAACAGTGATTTCATCCTTGAGGCAAAGATGTTTCGACCCACTGGATATTGCCGCGATTTCCAGGAATTCGGCTATTATTAAACAAACTTGTCGCAACCAATACGTATAAATTGCCGACAACACATTATACTATAATATAGCAAATGATTATTTAATATACTGAAGTTATCCTTTATCGTTGCGCAATATTCATCGATCCTGTGCCACGCGATCGACATTAAAATAAATAATTGAACTGGGAGGCTTAGCTTACGTGCCATTTCTCACATCCAAAACCGCGTTATTGCATCATTACACGAAGCTTTAACTATGCACATTACGAGTATGGTGAAACGATGGGCGAGTTTATGAAAACTTTATTATATAGTGAAATTGAAAAATTTATAGTATAAATAAAAATCGCTATAGTAGGGCAATTGAAATTATTGTACATAAAACAAGTAATTGATAAGTGATTTATTTAATCTTGGTAATATATTATATTATACAGTCAAAAAATACAATTGTTCTAAAAAAAGCAATACAAACCTTTAGAATTGACAATATTTAAAATGATAACTTTTTGCAAATTGAATTTGTAGAAATACTATGTATTTTGTTAGTAATGTTTACAATATTGTATACTAAAATTGAATATTGCTGTCTTCTCTGTATTTTTTAATCAGATAAACTATAATATGTTGAAGATAGAAATATCTATATAGTTTCAACAACTATAAAGTATATAGTAATTAAGTTTTTGTACGGCAAGCAACATTTTAAGGGATATTGAATGTTACGTAATCATTTAAATTATACTATGTGGAAAAACAGTTTTTACCATATTTTTATTCTGGATTTAACAATACTACATAATTTAGAATTAAAAACCCTGTATCAAAATTAGCAGTAGTTATGGTAAGAATTAACAGAAATAAAAGTATCCGTTCCCAGATTTTACTGGCGTAGTGATAAAAAACAATATTTTTTCAAGTACCTATTGCTATATTATATGATAAACGTAAATACCTTACATATTATATATCGACAAGCATAACGTATTAACATTGGCGACTTGTAAGATTAGACTACTGTATACGCGAAAAAATCGTTTCAGTAAGCTGTTGAACACGAAGAATACACCGCAATGTGCAGCCGAGTAAATCTATGCTATTGCAAATAAAAATCAATTATATGTAAGTAATTTTTTTCATAGTAACATAACTTACAAACCACTTGATAAGGAATTTGAAACTCTTATAATATACAGAATCAGTATGAAGAACTTGGAAAAATTAAATAGAGTTGAAATAAATAATTCTAAAATTATGGAAGCTGTAATTCTTCTATTAGAATTAGGACACTTGCCTATATTTGGTAAAATTTTTTCTATATATAAAAAAAACAAAATCTTTTTTAACACAATGCATATGGGTAATTTTATGTCAACCGTGAGGACTGACATTTTAAATCTCCTGAAACCTGGTTTAATATTTTCAAAATCAAAAAAAAAACACAGAAACCAATTTTTGGCATGATATTTGCAAATGTTCAAAAGTTATTTTAACCTCAAAATTTCGAAATTTTGATTTTTGTATTAAAAGGCAATTTTCATGATTTTTTAACTAAAAAATTAAAACTTTTTGTATTGCACATTGTATGGGAAAATGTTTACAAATTTGGTGCAGAATCAGTATGAATTTTTGTGAATGCGTTGCCAATATTCTTGACAATTGGAGTTGATAGCGAACCTTTGCAAGTTGACATCTCTGGTACGTCCGAGTTTTAAATTTTGAGGAAAATAGTGAAATTAATTGAAAAAGATTAATTAAAAAGGAACTGATTTTTTTACTGATTGTAATATAATAAATCTAAACACAAAATATATTTCTACTCTATAAGAATAGTAAATAAATTTATTCGTCAATAACCTCACACTTTAACGATAGGCAAAAACTGGTTTCCCTTATTTTTCGTTGCAATGCTAAATTCATTTCATAACAAACACACTTTCCTTTTAGCTTCTTTATAATAAATGCAAAAAGTATAATAAGAGAAATCAGTTTTTGTCTATCGTTAAAGTGTGAGGTTATTGACGAATAAATTTATTTACTATTCTTATATTACAATCAGTAAAAAAAGTTGGAGCAGCAAATTTGAGCAAGAACGTTTTGACAAGCGTGAGAGTTAATTTTACAGATATGCTTTATATTTCTTTTTAATTAATCTTTTTCAATTAATTTCCTATTACTGCCAACTGTTAACTAAAATGGAAATAGATGGCTCAATGTAAATGATATTTCCTGTAAAAAGTATGCAGTGACACATATATGACTTATAGATAGTACGCATATAATTGTTTGTACGTATCGACTTTGACAGAACAGCATATAACCCTGTTGAAAATATCCCTCTGGATTTCCACGTCGAAAATCCGCGAAGTGAACAAGGATTTCCTCGTGGGTATCTACGAGGACTTCTTAATATGGATTTCCAAGTGGATTTTCCGCGCTGATTTTAAGTGAACATCCTACGTGGATATCCTCGAAGATATAATATGGATCAAGGTGGAAATCCACGTGGATTTTGTGCAATCCACATGGATCTCTATGTTACTTCAACGGGGCAATCCACGTGGATATTTGGGTCAATAATCAACGTAGATTCTATATAATTGTGGATTTTCACATTAATTCACGTAGACGAACTATTTGGCATAAGGAATTTAACAAAAAACAAGGCAAGCCTTGTACTTAGAGCAGTCTTCGAAAAGAGTCAATGGAGTCGATGAACAACACGGCTTATATGTCCCGAAGCGCTCGAATGTGTTTACGGGAGTTACGTGCACACGCCGCTTAGTGGTGATGAATGCAACAAGTATCGCTTGTGTTGTTGTCCGCTGTCCATGATTAAGCTTCTGGTATGTGCCGCTCGGCGGCGTGTTAGCGTAACTCCCGTGAACACATTGGAGCTCTTCGGGACATATAAGCCGTGTTGTTCATCGACTCCAGTGACTTTTTTCGTAGGCTGCTTCAAGTACAGGCTTGCCTTGTTTCTTATTAAATTCCTTATGCGAAATAGTTCGTCTACGGGAATTAATGTGAAAATCCACAATTATATAGAATCTACGTCGATTATTGACCCAAATATCCACGTGGATTGCCCCGTTGAAGTAATGTAGAGATCCATGTGGATTGCACAAAATCCAATCAACTTTTTTACTTTTCAATATTTTGAATGATCAGTACTATGTATGAATTGTAGTATAGCCTAGAATAGAAAATAAGAACATTTAGTATGAACAGTTTTTAGAAAAACTTTACTATACTAGCAGTGTCAATGCGAGCTGCACGCGCCTTCTTTCGTGGGCTAATCAAATTTTACATGTCCATTTCGAATCGACCAATCACAATCATTAGGGGTGACAATCTTAAATCCATCTCTTTTTTATATAGGATTGATTATTTCCATATACTATAGTATTTAAAAATATATTTTTTAGCTACATCTACTATAATTTTTTTTATATATATTTTACTAAACAATAAGTCCGTAGCCGTATGGAGCAATATTTTATACTTTTATGGTAAGAGTTACTATATTTTTTTCTCAGTGTACAATGACGAAAATTTATAATTTTGTAACATACAGTCTTCCAAAATTTTATTTACGGTAGTATACATGCGGGTTGATGGAATAGGATATATTTTTTAATTATTTACGAGAAAATCATGTATGCAAATGTTAAATAGTAATAAATACATGATTGCTTTTATTACTCAACAAGTAACATTGTGTATTTGAATGTAAATATATAATATGGTACTTGCTATTTGACCACGAGTTGCAAAGTATATCTATTATTGTATTCTAAAATCTTACAGCATTGATTTATTTTACTCCATTATCTACGTTTTTTAGCCAACCACAGAATAAATCATTCTATCTTGTTTGACAGATTAGATCTAGAAATTTGAATTGCTCTTAGTAGAGTTATCTCTTTATGATTTTTTACAGAAAAAATTCTTTATTGAATTATTGAAAAGCATTTTATATTAACTTTCTCTATAGAAAAATTTACAATTTTCTAAAGTAGCGCTGGGACACACTCGTTATGCGGAATTTGTATTATAACGTAAATTTTGTAATTTCTGTAGCCAATTTGACTTTTTAAATAATTACTTTATAAATTTAGACAAAAATGTTACTTCTTGAAACAGTTATTTTTAACTAAATATCACAGTATATCAGTCTATTTTAAATTTGCCACAAAACCATGACTGGTGTGTCCCAACACTACGGTGGAAAACAGTAAATATTTTTACCAAAAAGTTTATAAAAAAATTATTCTTTGAGTATACTTTACATATGCATAGATTAGATGGGTATATCTTTAGAATTCGCATACAATAAAATTTATTTACCACTTGGAGGGGGGAAGAATGCTCAAATACAACCAAAGTTATGGGAAACTTGAAAAAAGACTTGGATGTAAACAATGAAAGAAAAATTGTTTTGGAGAAATAGCTAAATTTATCTCTGTGAGGGTTTAATAAAAATAAAAGACCTCGAGTTTTTGTTTCTGATTCGTAGACCTATAACAAATATAACAATCATACGCGATGGCTATATTAAAAATTTCTCAGCGATATTTTGTTCAGAATAGCTTTATTTCTGAATTCACTTCCCCGTACATCCCCCATGCACGATCGCTCCTCGTGTATACTTTATTCAATAAGGTGGCTCGGCAAGCGAAATACTCCCCGCTCGCAAAATGAATGTACCTCCGGGCGTAGTCCCTACACAGAAAAATCTTCACACGCCACACGTAATCCCTCTCTCGAGCGGCGGGCGAAAGGTCGGGCGAGCGGTCGAGGAAAATCTGCGACACCCCGGCCTCTTCTCTCCTCTCACGCACACGGACAGAGCTCTGCCCACGCACACCAGTGCGCGCTCGCCGCCGTTAGGCCCCTGGCCCGGCGACCGTATAAAGTGGTAGGAAGCGCGCCGGCCGGCCGGCAGTTGCTCGAAATCGCGACACCGCGTTCGATCTCTCGCTCTCGCTTGTCTCTCGTGTGCGGTGAAACGTGCCGACGTGTACGACGAAGGAACATGGACGCGACGAGAAGAACGACGAGGAGGCCGGCGCTTCTGATCAGGCCAGCGGCGGAGATCCTGCTGCTGCTGCTGCTGCTCTGCGCGCCAGGCTGTCTGGCTAGCTGCTCGGGAAAAAACATGATGAGTGAGTATATATTCGAACGGGCCGTCGGGCTCGTGTTCTCTGCGATTTTTTGCGGATTTCGCGCGGCAGACGATTTTTGACGCGTGAATTATTCATGCGACCAGGATCGAACGCTGTCGAATCTGCCAGCTTGCTATAGGTGATATTCTGCGCTAGGCTCATTAGTTACATTTCACAGTAACTACGAATAGATTACGCTAAATGGGTTCTTATTTTAAATATTCAGTTTTTAAGTCTAACGTGCGTCATTTCTGGGGGGGAATCATAAATATCAAATCCAACGAAATTTATGGAACATCATTCTTATGATTTACGTCAATCAACTGTATCGAATATTTAAAAAATAATTCTAATCTAAGTTTTCATTTGATTACACATCATTTTTAATTTGTTCAAGTCGATGTCTCATGCTACTTTTGTATTCACTTTAAATGGCTTGAACAATTTATAATTAAAAAGATCTTTCTTTAGTCCCGTAACGAAGAGTCAATAATATCAGTTGCTTTTGAATTTGTAAATGATTCAAGTTATTATATTTTATTGGCCCTACTATATGCTATTCAACTACAAATGTAGCGTATACTATTTAGAATCTCGTGATTTTCCTTTAAAACGCCTTCAATCGAATCCGAAGAATTCGAGAACATTCCCAGTGGCCGTCACCGAAATATCGCGAGCCGTCACACATTGAAATGTTCATGCGCGCGATCACGCCCAACAAGCCGCGAGCCTATCCGCGCCCAAAGCAATGGCAAAGAGCCTGAAAACAAGAATCTAGAGTTACGATGGTGACGTCAGGAATCGGTTCAAGTGCGTGTACTATTGTCCATGCACGTATGATCGAAAACGTCAGTTTTGCGCGCGTGTATAACGGAAACGAGCGAAGGCTGGGCCACTGCCTGCGCCTCGCCGGCCCAATTACCCGCTCTTTCACTCGTCGGCGCCGCTGCCGCCGCGTGGGAAAAGGCTAACGAGTCGAGCGCACCGAACAAACGTCGGTGCTACTACGCTCACCTGCGCTTTTTCGCTTCTCTCCCTCTGTATTTTATACTTTTTTTATTAGCCGGCCCCATTTCGCGCTTTTTGTGCTCTTTTGTCTGGATGCTCCGCGGGTGCTGTAGGTCGTTCGGTCAATGCTGCTGGCTGCTGGCTGCTGGCGCTGCTAGCCGAGAGTAGCTTCTTTCGTCGAGATTGGCTCTTCTGCTTTTTTATAGGCTCTCGGGGCATGGATTGCGTAAGAACTTTAATTGAGTCTGGGACTTTTTTTCACTACTTCAACCAGAATTTCATTCTTGTAAATAATTATTTTTCCAAAAACTCACTCTTTTTAGCCATATAGAACATCCTCACATATTCTTATTTTCATTATATAGCTTTAATAACTAATCAAAGGATTTTCTGAACAAAATGTCTTTCCCTGTATACTGCGGGTGAAATGAAAAAAAAAATATTTTGATTTCCGACAAAATATTTAGTCTCATCAAATCGGCCTATCTTGAACCCGTCCATCGTCGCTACCAATCGTCCCGCTTCTACTATAAGTTTTCATGCGCGCGTGCGGCAGCGACATAGATAAAGCCATTAGAGCCTAAACATACATTATTCAAATGCCGACCGAAGAGACTTCGCACCATCGCATGAATTTACATTCGATGGGAGGACCAGGAATAAAAATCATCCGATCCACACATTCGTGACACACACGCATCATATACATGTCTGCGATTTTCGACGACCTTGACAAGGGCTTCCCAAACAATTTGCAAGAAACTCATTTTACGCGAGCTGATAATCTTGATTAACACAATCCACTATATGGTATATAGATACATTTATAAACTTATACATTTTAATTGAGGAAATTATCTCATAAATATTCGATTAGCATTTTTAGATTAATTGCTTCTGACCGTCTATAATGTACCTAAACTTAAGATTAAGTATACCACTTTCATATTTACCATATCATTAGATATCTTCGGAGTAATCATTAACATTCTTTATCGCGTTACATTTTATAGTTTTCATTTATTTATGCAGATTCAAAATTTCGTGACATCAATTTAAATTATAACTCGGAATAATTTATAGGCTAATAAAATTACTCGATGATAAAATGCTTGTCATACGGTTTAATTAAAGAAGCAATGACTTATATCCTAACTGTAATAAAATATAAAAAAAAGAATAGGTACCATTTATGGAAATTTTTATCAAAGTGATAAAAATTGCCTGACTCATCGATACAATGCGCATAAATTTACCACAAAAGAGTTATTTTACACTCAGTAGTAAATTTTTGATCGTCCGAATTTTCGATGACTAAGCAAGCAATCGTGCATGTGCCAATTCGCACACTCTCTCTCTCTATATATATATATATCCTCTATTTTTTATAAATAGCAGTGTTAATTCGCAACCTTGACTAATATCTAGAGGCGCTTTACATTTAATTATGTGCAATCGTGCTTTGATAAATTATGCGCGAAAACCGTTTCAGGAAGTGGACAATGTATCTGTTTGAGATTTGCCGATTTGCTATTAATCAAGTGATGACTAACTGAATTAGCCATGATTTATGAGAATAATCTAGCAGTTACAACTGAATAAAAAATTATCTTTCACATAGAAGAAAGTAGTTACCTCATCCCAGCCAACTATTTCAATCAATCACATTCAACATCTCGATATCGAAAGAAAATTTTTGACGAACGCAACGGGGTGGAAAATCGCCGCCGAACACCCTTAAACTTCAACCTGTCCATTGTAACGAGAAAATGTCTCGCCTGCAACTCGGCAGGAATGACTTGTCGAAAGGAACGCACAGACACAGGAGAGCAACTAGACAGACGTGTGCTACACGCTACGAAAAACTCCAGCTAACAAGCTCGTGCTCGCGCGATACTCGCGTGAAAAATGTAGTAATTAGCCTTTGTCGTGCCGCGTGCTCGCACCCTCGTCCACACATCCGCAGAAACACACGAGAGGTCGGTACTTGAGCGTTTGAAAGCATCAGAAAGTCAATATCGTGCGTTTTCTTTTGCTGTTGCAGGGTCCGGGGTCTCGTGCCAGGACAAACGTAACATCCTCGACGAGCACAATCGGCTACGCCAGCTCATCGCCCTGGGACAAGTGAACGGACAGCCTTCCGCCAAGATGATGATGGAGATGGTAAGTCCTGAGTGTTTTCTTTCAACTTTATTCAATAGAAAATTATTCCAATATTTGCAATATTTAATTGATTAATTTAAAAATACTATACATACATAATACACGTATTCAGTACGTATTTTTAAGTTTAAACGTATCTTCGAAAGTAGAACAGTTCAATAAATACAGAGTTCTTGCCACTCTTAAATAATTTACCGTATACGCTTATTATTATTTCAAAAAGCTTAACATAGTATATTTAAAACGTAGAATACTGATTTTCCCAAGCAGTATAAGGAGGTTAACAACTGTGTCTAGCGACGTACTGATATTAATTTGTTAATTTACCTATACGATAACCAGCTTTGTAAATTCTTGACAAAGTTGAAAAATCAAAACTTAATCAGTAACATTACTTTATGAGCTTTTAAAGATTTCGTGAGCCACTTTTAATAATACTGATAAAATAAAGCAAAGTAGTAAAATTATATCATCGACAGAAATTTAATCCTTATGTTCCGGATACAATGTATTAAACCAGTAAAATTAATTTTCTCTTTATCAAGCATATTTTATTTTCTATTTAACAAGTTATCATTTTACATGACGATGACACTACATTAATGGTATTACAATAAAAATAAAAATATCAGTACACAAGACGAAGAACGTATTCACGCGCTAAATAAGTGAGGCGAGGCAACGAGGAAATCGCTAGAGCTGCGAGTATATTCGTGTCGCGGTCGTATACATAAAGTAAAGGCGACGAGCTCGCTATATACGAGGAGTATCCTCGCGGGGAATCCCTCGTGCGGACGAGATTAACAATCCGAAACTTTTGCAGGTCTGGGACGATGAATTGGCGGCTATGGCCCAGCAATGGGCGGACCGGTGCAGCGAAGGCCACGACCACGCGCGCGATGTCCGTAAGTTTCACCTTTCACCTTTGTCACACTTAATTATCTTTGTTAATTGTTTATTTAAATACATATATATATATACACACACACACACACACACACGGATAACCTCAATGTGCACAAGGTTTTCAACGAGATTTTCATTGTTACTGGATAATAATGTTAAATTTTATAGATTAATTTTATTTCTCAATTACCAGATATAAATAATAATTTTTCTGTTGAAAAATATTCTTAATAAAATTGCAAAACAGTCTTCGGATTTGTCCAAGTGCTTGAAACGTTTCGATTGCATCTTTTATTTATAAGCAACGCTGAACAAATTCCCTTAAAAATATTACAAGAGAAGAGCAACCAGCGGAGATTGACTCATTTCAAAGTCTAACTGCTATACAGCTCCATATCCCAACTTCTTGGCACTTTTTCATGAATACGGCTCACCTCTCCTTGATAAATATTTTATTTTGACCTATAGTCATTTCATTTCACCAACAATTCCGTTGTCAAAATTATTTGATCGTAAGGAAAAGATGCTTTAACATTTTACTATATTTGCTATTATATAATCGCATTAGAATAGTTAAATTATTCAAATTAGCACTGTTGCGTGCCCCAAAGTACATAAATCAGCCTGTGGAGCGACTGCACTTTCTAAACATCATTTTCTTTTAAACTCCATTACAAAATAATGTAATGACATTCGACAGCATGCGTAATAATCTTGCACGTAACGGTAGTATAGAATTGATCAAACTATTTGTTTTTTCTCAAAGGGAGGTTCGCGGTCGGCCAGAACATGGCGCGCACGTGGACGACGCGATCGCCCGCTAGCCCCTACGACGCCGAGCCAGACTGGCGTCACCAAATCTCCACCTGGTTCAACGAGGTCCAACACTACCGCTCCGGTTACAGCAAAGCCACTGCACACTACACTCAGGTAAGCATGGCTATGCCATTTAAAATATTCTTTTTGAGGTGGTATTGGTCTGCCTATTCTATGATTAAATTTTTTATCCCGAATTTTACATGATAATATTTTCTAGTTTTTATTACATTTTTATACACCAAGATAGACAAAATACTTTGAATGTCGATTGCCTACTTTCCAGTTGATACTATTAAAAAATTACCTTGGAATTCCATTATTGATTTTTGCACTGACTCGGTTTTCTTTTCCAACGTCGCGGTATATAGTTGTTTTTTTCTAGCGAGCTCACGTGCATGGTTTTATTTGCAGGTGGTTTGGGGAGATACGTTTTTAGTCGGCTGCGGCTACTCGTTTTATTACGACCCTAAGCGAGGCTACACCAAGAATTACGTGTGCAATTATGGACCAAGGTAATCCTGAAATTAGTGCCCTAGTTTGTAAATTTCCAGAGCTATTCCATGAATCTTGGAATTTCCTTTTTCCGCTGTTGCTGCTGTGGCAAAAACAATAAAAACTATTCTCATCAGTTTCATCTTCTTGCATTACTGCGTATTTAGTTCTTTCATAAATATTATTTAAAGCTCTAAAGTAAAATTTTCGTTAGAAACTTGATCAACATTCAAATTTTTAACACAAAAAATAAATATTAGTGCATTATATTTCTGTCATTTATATAAAGAAAACATTGACATTTCAGCGGCAACGTCCTCGGTTACAAACCCTACTCTAACGGCTGGCCCGAGTGCAACGCATACGGCGTCAACTATTCCAACAAGTACTCCGGACTTTGCTGTAAGTATATAAAAAAAGATCACGTACAAATTACCATTACCTTCCTTCATGTCATCAGCACGTGGAAATAGCATGAACACTTGCTTTATCAGATTCTTATGATTTTTTCAGCAAAAGCGGCATACTATCCACTTGGTGCATACTGCTCTTACGGCTAAAAAATTAAAGGAAATAGCGAGGAAGTGTCTTCGTGATCAGGATATTGAAAGAAAATACTACGGCACGTACGGATTCCATGGCTGAAGGGCGAGAAGAAGTGATGCAACTCTGAAACGCTAAAAAAATTGTTTTCATTGTTATTTTATAGAACATCTGAGGTTGAATACATCCTTTGAAACTGTTGTTAAAAATTGGAGTACCTATAAATGAAATATTTTCATAGAAAATTTTTCATTTAATTTGTCGGTTCAATGTGATTAAACTTCGGTGTTATCACACCAATAATAAAATTTTGTAAATTTAAACTTTTGTTGAGTTACATCATCAGTGTAGAATGTTTCTCTGCAGTTGGTATTTTCCTAAAGAATTTAAAAAGCTTTAATTGCTTTTAGTTGTTATTATGATTTTGAAAGCATAGTAGCAAGAACAATGCTTCTAGTCTATTAGATTTTAGTTATTATGTTTTTATCTAGATAAGGTGAATTTCTAAAATTCATTTAGTAAAACAATTTCAAATTTGTTTGTAAAATATTGTTTTGGGATTGAAAACAATTTTAACATCAATCATTTCTGTAAAATAAATCAATTTTAGTTTGTGCAAATTTCAATTTTTAATATATATAACATTTTTTTCCATTCTCATGTAATTGTTTTCAATCGTCTCATTAATAAGTTTAAAATAATTGTTTGTTAATGTGGTTTATTTTTGTTAGTTAGTTCAATACGGTAAAAATGAATTTTCAAATTATTTAAAAATATAATTGCCATGAAACTTGTATCATCAGGAATAAATGGAAGATATAACATTAGTATAACGTCAATATTCATAAATAGGAATCAATTATTTTTTTACTAAACTCTTCAATTCATTTTTCATTCTTTGTTTTGTACTCATGGTTTTTATGTTTAAATAGACATTTTTAATATTCTAGGATAATTTATACATAGATTTTTTGCAATTTAATAGAAGTTATTAATACAAGCGTAATCGAGAAATTTTTTGATTTCTCTTTGAGCACTTTAGAAGAACAAAATGTAATTTGTTTGTACAAAAGTAGATAATTCTTTGTAAGTAGATTGTTTGAATTAATAAACTACGTAATTTCTTAAAAATTGTGTTATAGTTTTTCAGCTATATTATACTTCCTTTTCTTTTATCACTTAATCCAAGTCCTGCATATCACAATAACTTGGCAACCGTCACTTACCTATTACCTCTTTTGTTCACGGAATTTTATTCATAAAATCTATGTCGATTAACGGCTACAAGTTAATTAGTTAATATCATCAAGTAATTGATTTTTTTTTTCATATCCTCAAATATAAAGTCAGAATTGAGAGAAAGCTTGGCTATTGTTTCAAACCCGTATTTCCAAGAACACGTAACATAAAAGCTTCCTATATCTTCAGAAGTTTTATCAATCATTCGTTCAATGTTGATTGTAGATTCATTCTCGCTGACCACGCAACGCATTCATACGATGTTTGCATATATACGCCCCCGCGGACACGCGTATAAACAAACGAAATGAAAATGCGACTGGCGCGTCAATTGAATGTCGCGCTTTATTAATAAATATTTTTCACAGTGGCGACAGTATCGTTTCTTTTGTCTTCTCTCGGTAATCTAGTAGACGGATTTTCGGCTACCTCTAGAAAAATGTCAACGACACGGTTGGTGCTGTTCGGTATCCTGGTGCTCGCCATGCGGCTAGCCCACTGGTATGGTGTTATCGCCGAAAAAGACTGCTCCAATTACAAGATCTTAGGTAAGCTGTTTCAGACTATTATTATTAGCTTACGATTTCTATCGACGAAGGTCGATAAAAAAGAACTTCCAAAAGTATCGAATTAAAGAAGATAAGTTTGGTTAAAATGTATGCCAAAGAAAGTCTGTTGTGAGATCCACTAGAAGTGCAGTCTTATTATATGTAAATAAGCCATGAATATACTGGCCTTTTCAGCCATTTAAAAAACCATTTAGTGTCACCTATAACTCATGTGCTTCTCGATGATGACAAGTATTTTACATAATTTTTAAGATTTGATCTTGAAAATAAGAAAATAAAATAAGTATTAATTTTGCTTTCTCGTAGAGGAGATATGGGAATGGTAAACTAATTTTCAAGGCACCTTATATGTTTTAAAGCGTTTTAGATAAAAATACGTTGTTTTTGAGAACATGTGTGCGTGTTTGTACAGGTGACATCTTGAGAACACTTTAACCGATTTTGGTCGGACAAGAATTATTTTCGTTTCGATGGAGTCCATAAGTTATTTTAACTATTTATTCATTTTCTTTTGTTTTGCGGATAATTTTTATACAGAATTTTTTAGATGATTGAGTAAATCTTTTTCAATTTTATAAAATTTCATTAATTATCTACATTTTCTTTGTATTTTAATTTAAATTTTCCATAGCCATATATATCTATCGACGGAACAAACAATTATGTTTGATATAAGTCAACTAGAGCCATACAATCTCAAAAAATTGTTCGGCATAACTCAAAATACTTACTATAATACAATATTTTTTTTGACGAAACGAAATCTCATTAAAATTTAATTTTTTTCTGATGAAATATTTTAACTTATCTCTTAATTAATTAAATCTATTATAAATAATTTAAGCTTCTATTGATTTTATAAGGTATAAATAAACAATGGTTTCAATAAATCTGTCAATGTAACAATGGTTTCAGTAAATGAAAAAAAAACGTTATGATTCTCCAAGGACGAATTTTCTCTGCATTAAATCTCTCTCGAAGAGATGTATTTTCACAACGCGATACTCCATGCATATACCGCGAATCTGGGATCCGTGTGCGCACATCAGGCAAAACACAACACGCGCCTGCAGAGAGCACCGCTGCATGTATCGAGAGACGACGGCTATGCCTTAATGCGCGCCTAAATAATGCATGCGAGTCGAAAACAGCTGGGGGACCGTTCGCGAAATTTTGGAAAGACGCGGTTCATGAATAATTATGCTAAGAGAGGAAGTGCGCCGTGCATTTAGCTATATAGATACACGTTCTCACCCCGTTGTTGCGTTTCATCTTTTCTATTTAATCTTTTTATAATTTCTAGTAATGTTCAGGATTTTGGTGAACTTTAACTATTGCACGAATTAATATTATTATTTAAAATTTAGCTGATAATTAGTATAGTTCTATTGATAAATTAATGTCGATTTAAACTTTCAATTTAACTTTAAATTTAATAGGATATATAATCCTTTTAAGTTTTACATTATACATTGGTTTTTATATGCAAAATTCATATTTACTTTTTTCACCTTACATAAATAAAGAGTAAACGTAGAAGTTGAATAACGATATAGTATAATGAAACAAATTTTGATAAAAATTTGAAATGATCAGAATTTTTTTTTTTTAAAAAACCATATTTTAATCATCATTTAATATGCTACACAGATAACAGTCCACTGTCATGTAACGTCAAACATGAGATCCTGAAGGTGCACAACAATCTAAGGCAGCAGGTTGCTAAGGGATTGGTTGCCAGTCAGCCTCCAGCGTCAAACATGCGAGAAATGGTATTGTTGTTTGTTAATCATTTATTTTTAAAGTACACTTTGAATAAATTTTAGAACTGTAAATTCATTGTACTGAATAAAGGTACAATCTTTATGCTATGCAATGAATCGTCATTAGCTATTGAGATGATAATTGAGGTATCATATTAAAAAGCAAATAATTTTTAAGGAGAAAGTGTGATAATTTAATGTTCATTAGTGAATATGGAAACCTGCCTTCAGACTTTAGCTTTAGAAATTAATAATGACAATGTAAAATACAAAAATAAAAATATGGTCACTACGAGAAAAAATTGAACAGATTTAATAAAACGATTACTTTGAAATGAAAATTAACTGTTTTAAAGAAAGGTAGTATAGAATTAATACTCAGATTATTGAATTATTTCACTTATTCATTTTATTAAAACGAAGAAAAATTTAATTTGTTTAAACAAATATTTTCTCGTGATATAACCCTGGTAAGAATATTCATAAATTAGTTATTTTTCAGTTAACTTTAGAGCTAAAAACAATCATTGCTTGTATTTCATAATTACGTACAAATCGGAAATACATTTTGGTATTTATATTCCATATAATGAATATTTTAAATAACAGTGAAACTTTTGGATGAATTACTTTAAGAAAATGATTTTTGCTGAAAATGCTTCTATTTAATCAATCCGTCAGCTATAAAATGCGGTACCTTTTCTGTCAGGGGATACGATTTAATATTTTATTAAATTTAGAAAATTTTGTATTCGGTTCCCGTGCTACCTGGTGTCTTACCAATTTTTGACATATGTACTTAAGAGATTATTTATAAAATGTTATCGAAAAAACACCTCGAAAAAATTTGTACATGAAAACTTTAATAGTTTTGATATCGTAAGCTTCACTAATTTGATCTGGCTTTTATCGAGCTATATATACTGCGTTATGTCTCGCTAGCTGTACTTGTGCAGTCTGATAGTCTTTGGCAAAGCGCACATTCTCTGAGCCAAGCTTGCAGCTCATTAATTCAACATTTTTTAATATTGACCCTGTTGCCTTTGTTAAAGATGCAAAAATCTGTTTTTGTTCCAATTTGTAATATATTCTTATAGCAATAGATATGCTAGGTGCCCCATGCCACAAATTTACAAATCTATCATCACACAAAAACTGAATTTTCATTTTAAAACCATGACCTCACTGCCTGTATTTAGAAAATTTTATATTGAAATTGCACTGCCAAAGAAAATTGAATTAAACAAGAACTGACAGAATTGTTAACATCCGTCGAAACTGAGATCTCTAGTCGATTTCAATTTATTTAATGATGTAAGGGAAACACTGGTTCTATCATTATTGAAATATCAATTCTCTTAAAATCTAAACTTTCTTGAAGTATTAGATGGCCATTTATTTAATTTCTTGTCCATTTCCGAAAAACATCAGTGTTTCGGCTTTGATTTTGAAATTTAGAACAGTATTTATTAATCAACACAGCGTCTTTTTACTCGCACAGTGAAAAACGGGACTATTGGTATACAGTAAACGTACAAAATTATTGATATTTACGAGGGTCGTTTGAAAAGTCCGTGCAAAAATAAATACTACTTAATTGTTTGTATTAAACCTTTTTTATTTTT